>BQNB010006909.1:36804-84850 GCA_026074375.1 Tanacetum coccineum | reverse complement strand
AGTTAAGATAAAGGGTGAAAAGAAAGAAACCCTCCTTACACTTAGGCAGAAATCGGGTCAGTACATTTGCTGTCTAGAATCACAAAGATGATTGCTGATATTGAAGACTGACATCATGAACCCAGTGATGCAATGCACAACCCTCCCTAGCCACTCAAAATTTCTCAAAAGATTTTTGTTTCATTTCTCACGGAGATTACACATATTTCTATCAACTTTCTCACTCCGAGTTAGTTGGTATTGAAAAGGTGGCGGTCTACTTCAGCCTCCGATCACTAAAACCAATGTGCACATTGAGTCTAGAGCCAAGAGATCATCTATAAATCTCATTAGGACACTTGTCAAAATTATGCATGCTAAGTCACATAATGTGAGTAACAAGATATATATTAAGAGTCCTACGCATTATCCTTGTGATTTTGCCAGAACATCCGAGTGATACTTAAGTATTCACAGTGAAGATGGAAATCCTGCTTGAGCGAACATCAAACAAGCTCATGGTAGGTGACTTGTGCGATTCTTATGAATCAAACTTGTTCGAACTAGAAAGCAACAATGGTGTGATTCTATATGAATCAAACTTGTTCCAGGTTATGCATCGACGATTAATGAATTTTGAATTGCTTAAAACTCTCAATGTGTCACAAAACCACTTTAGCAAGTGACACGTTGATTGATTTTCAAATCAATTTTTCTATTTAATCAGTGAGACAGTAACTCACTCGTTCACTCTTATAGTGTTGTCTGCTTTGAGACGTTCCGATAATGAGAACATGATGAGTACGATGAATCTAATACATAGGTGTTAGAAAGATTCAATACTGCAAGCTGGAAATCCTGTCAAGGATATTCTTCTTAAATTGAATTTACCTGATCACAGATCGATCCTCACGGATTCGAAGGTTACTCCAACCAAACACAGGCAAATGACAAAGCCATATTCGTCCCCCAGCTTTATTGCTAACTGTCTTATTGCATGATACTTAAAGATGGAGGTGAAGGTACCTGATTCCAGCTATCTCAAAGATTCATAACCACATGCTCATACCTGACCGACAAATATAAAGACATCATGAAAGCTTAAGTACATGTTTCAAGACTTTCGCTACTCTGATACCGTACGTCTTTCTTGAAGTAACGAAGTATTAAAGTCAAAGAATTTTAAAGAAGTTTCCTTGACTCTTATACTGAACATTTTTCTCTAAGTGACGAAGTGTTAAAGTTAAAGAACTTCAAGAAAGATGCATCATTAAAGCTTTCAAGCTATCAAATCAAGAAAGGTATTAGCATGTCAGTCCAAAAGTCACGAGTTCACAAGATGGCAAAGTTTACAAGATGGCGAAAAGAGATTATGCTTGGTTGATGATCTCAAGGTGCTCAAGATCACATATTCACATACAAGTCAAGATAAAGGAACAACCTCAAGCCTAAAGTCAATGATCACTACGCAATGAAGCAAGACAAAAGATCAACTATTACACAAAAAGGACTCAAGATCAAGACAAGAAGCTTTAACAATTAATAATCAAAGTCACAAGGAGAGATCTCTATGATCACCTCTTAGGGGGAGATTGTTAGGAACAAAGTGTTGATCATTTATGATATCTCAATGATCGTCCCTTAGGGGTAGATTGTTAGGAATTCAGTTTTTAGTGAAGTAACGACCATTATCGATCTCACAAGCCTTTGTAATAGTTAGACAATATTATGTAATAATTAGTAAGCTAACCATGCCGGCTTATAGAAAGTCCAAGGAAAGCCCGGCCCGGCCCATATCTTGTAACTATATAAACCCTCTCCACACATAGAGAGGGTGTTGGTTAAATGCATTTCTCTCATTTTTTATGTGTGTTTTTGGTTTATTCTACAATCCACTCTCTCTCTCTAGCTTTCTCTCTCTAAGTTTCTAAGTGTGTGTAAAATACAAATCCTTCAAGATATAATAAAAAGTTATATTAATGGTACGAAGTATATGGTACCTCAGCATCCTCCTAACATAGTCAAGTATGATATGATAAAAAGAAGAGGTAAGACCGTTTTGGAATCCCCTAAGAAGTTTGTGCGATCACACAAGTAGAAGTAGAACAATAATAGCCCAAATTCTGATCTAAAGAAAGACAAAGAGAAGAAGAAAAAAAGGAAAGAACATCAGAAATATTTAAATTATATAAACTGTTATAATAGACATGAAAAACAAAAACATAAGATCCGAATCACATACATAGCTCTCAATGTTAAACAATTCTCAAGCAAGAAAGATTCATCCATAGTAAATAGCCTGGGAAAAGAAAAGATTACATAAGTCTACTACCATGATCAAGCATATCCTTACAAAATAACAATCAACAATGGATGAGCGTCGAGACCTAAAAATTGGAGATGTAATAGACAAACTATGGCTTGCAGGAGAAGCTGCTTGGAGAACACTGCCTTCCAATAAAGTAGCTCTATCATCTTCTTTCACCGTATTATTTTCCAACTCAACCAAGCTGATATCAGAACATCCGCACTGAATCCATCCAAGTAAATTACTAAATACGTAATCATCTTAACATGTACATAATACCCATAAAAATTAAAAGATCGAGTCAGAATTACAAAGTTAGGGTTTGGAGCTATTGAGAAGAAGAGAGGCACGTATAGATAAAACCTAAAAAAATACAGATATAAAATACGAACATGGTGTTTTTATCATTGGGTTATTTTGGGATAAAATTGTGTTTTTAAAAAGTATAACAATTTTGTTTTCAATTATTCATCACAACTTCTAGCCTAGTCTATTGGTTGAGGTGTTTGTTTATGAATTAGCAGACCTAGGTTCAAATCTTGCCATGAACATAATTTGCTAATTTTTTAAAAACCAAATTTTACAATAAAATAAATAAATAAAAACGAAATTTCCAAAAAAAATGATGACAAATAAAAACATTTAAAAAACAAAATTTACAAAAAAAATGATGAGTTCTTAGAGGTAGGGGCGCAGCTTGAGCTTTACAGAAGCATACTCTATGATCATACACAGCGTTTAGATGCACTACCATCTACTTTGTTTGAGGGTTATGACCGAGACTTTAGGGACCTGTATACTAGGTCGGGGGCGGTTAGAAATGAGATTTTTTCACAGAGGTATATGTTTAGGAGTTTAGAGCTGGAGCAGGAGAGGGTTACGGTGACATTTAGTGCTATATGGAGGCCGATATTAGCTTTAGAGGCATGGGCAGGTCAGACTGATGCCCAAAGAGCAGCTCTGTGGCATACTATATATGATATTCAGATGGAGAACCATGATTTGAGGATGCAGATTTCTAAGGATAGGCGTGAGCGATTGGATTTGACAGATCGTGTTGCTAGGATAGAGAGGAGACAAGAGTCTAGAGGAGAGTAGTAGACTATATGAGATTCTTGATTAGGATTTTGTACATCACTAAACTAAGTAGCTTCAGTTAGTGCTAGATCTATGCTGGATAGTTTAGTTGTTAGGGATTATGAGCTAGTTGTTATTAGTTTGTAGACGACTCATGTTGAGGTCAGGATTAACCTTAGAGGTAGAAAGTTATGTATGATTTTAGGAAATTAATGGATGGCAGTATGTTTTATTATTTGAGCTGGTATATTGGTACGCAGGAACGTCGTTGTTTATACGTATTCAATATGATACGTCACTCACATCGGGTAGAGTTGCCATTCTTGTGAGACCTCTCATGCACTTATTCTCCACCTTCATGGAACTTGAAAAATATTCAAGTCCAGGTGAACCGTTTCGTATGGAAGAACTGACGGAGCGCTAGGTAATAAATCCATTGCGGAAGTCACGGGGAGACTTGGCCGTAATGTAGTAGAATGAGTTGGAACTTGAGGTGTTAACTAATATAGCGTATACCCCAATGAGAGATCATATTCTAAATATTCTTAGTGGTTTAGAACCGAAAGTACTCAGAGAAGTAAAATCTCATCTTGCAATAGTCTAGACTTTTGATAAACAAACCTTTTTAAAGGGGGACGGTTCTTTTTGACTCAAGAGCCAATGCAAGTTCGAGATGTGTGGGACACAGTAGCCTCTTGGAGGATCTAAACCCACTGAATAAATAATCGTGGGGTACTAAGTGACTATCGCAATGCTTTAAGAGTTGTGTATGTCGCGTCGAGGATTTGATCATATCTGAACACCCGGACCGAATAGTGTAATTCAAAGGCTTAGGGAGTAACTATCATGTTGAGGAGATAGTGGGAAAACTATCATGTATGTGTGAGATCAGGTACTAGATAGATTCATTTAGGAAGTGTAATGATTGAACTTTAGAAACTAGTTAAGTCTCTAGGGGAATAAAAAAGAAACCTCGCTTGAAGAGACTGAATCAGTAGAGAACCAGTGTGTTATGTTGAGGAATTGAAATTTTATCGTTGTAGTGCTTAATGATTTGAGTTGAATTTCGGGGTGAAATTCCTTTAAGGGGGTTAGACTGTGATAACTGGTAAACTAATCATGGGTCTTAGTATTTTAAAATACTATAATTATATCGGTGTCTTTCGATTTTGTCAGTTTTCTTGGAGAAAGCCTAAAGGTTGACTTCGGTTGACTTATTTTGCGTGAAACTGTTACAGTTTAACCGGGTGTTGAGATAGTCTTGAGTTTCGTAAGTGAATCACTTTTTATTTATCTTTCCGTATCGAAGTTTTTATGTTGTCATTTTAATGCTTTCCGGAAAGTTTTCACGTGTTCCGCGAAAATTGCACGACAGTTAATTTGAGAACGGGTTTAATAATCTTGGGTGAATTTAACGAACTTATTTTATAAGTGATTTCATAATTTGAAGTAACGTTCATCTAGTACATAAATCGTGGAGGTGTGATTTAAAAGTTATCAGAAAACGGGTGTTTTCGTGAAATTTAATTAAAAGTCTGTAATGGTCGTGAAAGTGAAGTTTTTGGACAAGTCTAAAATGACAAGTCATAATTTGAAGTTGAAATACTTCTAAACTTGTGAGAAGGGTTTCGGTTAAATTTAAGCTAACCTCGTCTTTTTGGTCCCGACACGTCCGTTAATGTTCAAAATGAATTTTGGGAAGTTTAAATTGGAAATATGCCGTGTGAATAATCTAGGTTCTTGGAAAAGTGTTTTTAAGTTCAATAAAAATACTAAACAACTTCGGGTAATATTTTAAAGTCAAAGTTTTTGAGTTTTAAGCAAACCCGACACAAACCGAGGACTCCCGAGACCCCCTAGGATGCTTGGCCGGTTAGAAAACAACAAGGGAGACAAGATGGCATTTTTTTGCTACTTGGTCCTAGTATGAGTACATATATTTTTGTCACCACCTTAAACACACATAGTGCATGAGTTTTGAAATCATTTTCTTCTCTCTTTTTCTTTGTCTTGCTCGTCCGATTCCACAAACACACAAAACCATACATTTTTGTTAAACTTTGATCAAGAACTTGAAGGTGTAGAAGTCTTGGGTTGATTCTAGTATTTGGGTTATTGATTAAACTACGTTTGGGTAGTCGGTTCGCATTTCTTCTCGCTTTTCAAAACCCTCTTGGTAAGTTTTCTAAAATTTTATTTAACTTGTACTTTTGAGTATTTAATGATACATAGAAGCTAGTTGTACGGTGCGTTTGTTAAAAATCGAACACGAAAAATTTGAAACGAAAGTAATAAGGGTGCGTTGGGTTCGACGTGGACAAAAGGGAAAGAACAAAGATTGAACACTTTTATATTATGGTTGTGTTGGTAAAATAACTTTTGTGTCAAGAGCTTATTTTGACTTATTTTGAAACTTAGCTTAAAAATAAGCTCGTTAGGGCTTATTTGTGTTTTGGGCTCGTCATTAGGGCATATTTTGTGGTTTGGGCTCGTATGTGGCTGATGAACGATGAACATTTATTACTATATGCGTACAAGGGGTATTAATCCACTATTCAATAAAACATGCGCAAATATGCACTCAGATTACTTGCTTAATCATGTGTTTGTGCACACAGTAACGCGCTTAGCACTGGATGGCTTTTGGTGGAATACACGTGACCTTGGGATCGTTTGAGATAGGAAACAGACATAATTACGGATTCCATATCACAAATCTCTTGATAAGATTTAAGCATACTGTGGTGGAGACTGTCATGTGCAAGATAACGCGTATCGCCCTGTGAGTCTATTAGTGGCATCCATGTGCTGGGGCGTAAGGTGATTTTCCCAACGACGTCAGGTTGTGGCCGACTTAAAGAGATCTAGAATCATCTACGTGGCTGAAGGCCGTCACGTTTTATAAGCGATCGTCGTCGCATGATATCTCTATGTAAAATGTATAAAACTTTTTTAGGTTTTAAGTGTGTAACTTTGTATAATGTCTAGGGGGACGACCCCTAGTGTCATTTCTAGCAGCATTGTAGGTCATTTTTAGGGCCTCAAAACCCTATTGTACTACCTTGAATCCATGTTTTAATACAATGTACGGGTTATTTCTCTTTAACCATTAATATGTCTAGCATGTTGTTTTGATTGATTTATTTCTTCTTTCTTTATAACAATGCGAGGACTAAACCCTCCTTTGTATTTATCTTTGATTGAATGAAACTTGGTTGTAGATCTATTGATTGTTGCTTCTTGTTGATAAATGTCAGCGCCGTTAGGCTTTAGAAAACCAGCTTTTGTCTGTTTCACTGTTGATATGTCTAGGGAAAGTGAGTAGGGTAGAATGATACTATCGGTAATAGGTCTTGTCGCAATACTCTTACCCCTTAATATAGTTGATCCGTCTTAAGTGATTTTCACATGAATTTATTATATTCTCAAGGGCCTGTGATAGTTCTCTTCATACTCACTTTACTTGCGTGTGTTGCCCTAACAGAATATTACAATAGACCGGCGGGTTTATGTAATCCTTTCATGGACCGAGGTAACTCATACTTATACAGATCACACAAGGGCTGACAATTGGCAAACAGATCTAGGAGAAGCTCAATCTGAGGAGTGTGCAATGATTAGTGTAGAATACATTGTTTATCATAAGCTTAATCACAACGTAGTAAAGTAGTGAGATTATTAATAGTTTTGTTATTAGTTAAACAAAACCAACACCTCTCAAATCTATAGAGATTTACCTGCTTTTCTCTATAAAGATAAAATACAATAAAGAATCTTCTCTCTCCACCCCTAGTAGAATTCGAGTTAGACTTGTGATCTCAAGCATTCCCAAACTATTCCCCTTAGAGAACACGATCAACAACCCCCTAGTCTTGCCTTAATATCTACTGTCTGCAACGATTTGGTACACTGCCTAGGGAGTTGTCAAAATCTTCATGATAGAAGTTCACCCTACGACTGTTCCACCTCAAGTTGTTTGACGCACGTTACTGGGGAATAGTTAGGTTTCGATCTTAGTTTCAACTTAGTTTCTACTCACTTGTAATCACTTTTCAAGTGAGATTTTTGTTTCGCATAATTAGCTTTCTCGTAGTCTATCTTTTCTTTGTGTTATTTGTTTGTAAATCCATTCTCTTAGCTCTTATACCTTATTTTTTAGCTCAAACCAGCCGATGGGGAGACGCGAACATTCTTTTTGTATTCTTGGAGATTACTCCAAACCTCTGCCACGAGGGCTACAGTAATAGCAATGTCAGCTGATACTCATAAGGGAACAAAGTGGGGATACTCTTTAATCCGACACACTTAGACAGGTTGGTGGCAAAAAAAGTAGGCTCATTCCACGGACTTCGGTCTGAGGATCCAAACCAACAAATCAAGGATTTCTTAAAACTTGTGGACTCACTTAACCTTGACGGTGAAAATAGGGAAAGAACGTGCCTGCGTTTATTTTAATTTTCCTTTTGCGGTCAAGCTAGCAACTGGCTTGAACGTCTTCCAGCAGGATCCATCACCACATGGAAGGATCTTACTACTCGTTTCCTTGCTTAATTCTTTCCACCGGGAAGGACCGCAAAACTTCACAATGATATCCTGATGTTCCAACAACATCAAGGAGAATCTCTCTTAGAAGCATGCACTCGTTTTAAGGACTTACTCTAAAAGGTCCCTCATCATGTCATCGATCGTTGGCTTCAAATCCAGATTTTTTATGATCATGTCTCATTTCATCTTAAGTACGAGATTGACCGTGCCGATGGCGAAAAATATGCAATAAGAAGCCCGACGAATCTTGTGAAATCATTGAGAACCTCGCCCTCTACGATCATGAGGGATGGAATGACGCAAAAGAATTCGTCAAACCGGTCAAGGCTATTTCTACACCTCAACCCACCTCAAAAACGCCTGACCGAAGGCTTCTTGAGCTCGAATACCAGATTAATTTCTTACTAAATGGATCGCGACTGACACCCAGACTGAGCTCAACACATGTCCCTCAAGCTTATGCCGAAGCAGTCTACTCAAACCCTTGCCCGCGAAACCAGAATGAACCACCAAAGCAGAGCCCCATCACTTTTTGTGAACGTACCAGCCTAACCCCTCAGCCCCAGGCGTTAGGAACTACTTTTGAAGCTCAAGTACGGGACTACATGGCAGCACACACCGAAAGGATGGAAAGATTTGAGAATGCCATTTTCAAACAGCAAGAGGAGATAAATGATAGGATGGCAGAAATGTTCGGGCTTCTTAAGGAACTCACAACCAGTAGGGCTCCTGGAAAAGTGCTAATCAGAGAAGAGGCCAAATCCCCCGTCACCACAAACGTAAATTTTATCTCTCTTGCCAGATGGGAGGAAGAGAGGAACAACGATATTGACGTAGCAACCAGCGACGACATTGAAAAACCTACCAGAACAGAAACAGGAATGCTAGTAAAAGAAGCTGAGAAGGAGAATGAAGCTGAAAATGGGATCAAAAACGAACCAATCAGAAAAACTAAAAAAGAAGAGACGATCGAGGCACCCAGCTCTCAGCCCGCAGAATATTACCTGAAGCATAGGATCAATGAGAAACTAATAGAGGGACTTGTTGACAATCATAGGTTCAATGACTCCCTATCAGGAGCCCGAGTTGGAAAAATAAAAGGAAGGACTTATAATTTATTATCTAAGGGGCATGTTTATAAAGCAATCCTTTGAAAAAAGATAACAAGGAAGGAGGACATCGGAGGAAACTTTGAAATGCCATGTAACATAGGAGGCCTGAAACACATGAACGCCCTAGTTTACCAAGGATCCAACATGAACGTCATGCCCCTCTCTACCTACATGAAACTAACCGACGAAAGGCCCGCTGAGACAGACATTAGACTCTCCCTAGCTAGCCACTCGTATATCTACCCTTTAGGAATAGCGGAGGACGTATTAGTTGAGGTTGTTGAGCATACGTACCCCGTAGACTTCGTGATTTTAGACATTAAGGAAAACGAGAGGAGGCCTTTCATCTTAGGAACACCATTCCTGACAACGGCTAAGGCCGTGATTCAGTTTGATGAGGGCACCATAACTCTAAGATCTAGAAAGAGTAAGATAGGCTTTAATAGGATACATGAATCCCTTTGTAAGGACGAGAAAGGGATTAAGAACGATATTGAACCTATAGCCTCCATTTTGATTGTGAATAGGCTAGTCTTGGAATGGGAGGAAAAGATAAAACTTCACCAAGAAAAAGAGATGGAGTTCGACCGATGGAGGAATAAAAACTTCAAAAATGAACGGCCTGCTCTTGTCAAAATAAAAGATGAGGTGGTTGATAAAGGAGAAGTCACGTAAATACGTGTGACTTCGAGTCTAACTACAAGACTCATAAATAAAGAAAAGCGCTTCTTGGGAGGCAACCCAATATTTACTTTTCCCGCACTTAGGAGTGTCGTGTGTTTTAATTCTTTTCATTTATTCTTTTAAGTTTGAATCACTTTGTAATCATGCTTTGTTTGTTTGTAACTTTGTTTTATTTGTAATCAAAGGTATTTTGCAACAAAATAAGTGTAGGGGGATATATCCGGTTTTTTAGAACCAATTCAAACATTTAAAATAAATTTTTTAGATTAATTAGCGTCAGTTTTGAGTCATATGATTGTAATGATTAATTCCAGGTTTTTATGCAGTGCTTTCTTCAGATTTAACTTATAAAATTGCGTGCAGGAAATTTCTCATTAAAAACGAAGAATTTTTCACAGTGCCTGGAGACGGCATCAGGATTAACACCCGACGGCGTCGCATCTCCAGCAATGTAAAAAAAATTCAAATTTTTTCAAGTATTTCTGAAAAATAGAATTTTCAATATTCAAAATTTATAATTCTTTTGTAAACCTGCATAAACCTATGATTACATCATTACTCTCATCCTATCTTTACTACTTTCATAGAGTCAAAACCCTAAACACTCATTGTATTTATATCTATCCTGTCGATTTTATACTTAGCGTAGTTGTCTTTGTCTTTGATTACATGTTATATTTGATGATATATTTTACATAATTTTACAATGTACGAACGAAGGTCACAAAGAAAAAGATAGGACTAAAGAAAGCTAATATGCGGAATTAAAGTCTTACTTGAAAGGATTCAAGCGAGTAGAACTAAGTTAAACTATGATCAAAACCTAACTATTCCCCGACAGCGACGCCAAAAACTTGATGCGGTTGTCGTAAGGGACTTCTACAAGAAGTTTTACAACTCCCTAGGCAGAGTACCTAACCGCTGTAGTAGTAGTATAGGCAAGACTCGGGTTGAGAGAAGATTATTTTTGAATTTTTATATTTATAAGAAAGTAGTAAAATCATATGTTTGAGAGGTTTAGTTGGTTTTAGCTATTAGACTAAATAATAAACTATGCTAATGGTGATAACAGTTAATAATAAAGAGTGTATTCATTAAATCATGTTATAAACTCCTAGATTCGTTCTCCTAGTGTTGTTGCTTTGTCACACTTGTGATGATCCATGTAACTATTTCTTAAGTCATGAACAGATTACACAAACATGCCGTCTACTTAATATTCTGTTGAGGCAACAAACAAGTAAGGTAGTATGAAGACTATTACAATGCCCCCAAGAGTATATTAAATGCATTTGAAATATATTAAAAGTGTATCAACCATAAAAGGGGAAAGGTAGTATGAAGACTGTTACCCGATGGTATCCTTTCTACACAATCATGTTTCCCTATCATATCAACAGCGATACAGACAAAAGTTGGGTCCTTCTAAGCCTAACTATGCATATTCATTTACAAGAAGCAAACAACACTAAGATCTACATTCTAGGTTTCACACAATCATAAATGAAACCAATAGGGAGTTTAGCCAAGCATTGTTAAGATAGAGCAAGAAACACATAAATAATCAAACAACAAGACATATTGAATGATTAAGATAATCTTACTTGATTAAACATGAATTGAAGGAGTTACATTAGGGTTTTAAAGCCCTAAAATCGTCCTAATAAGCTGCCAAACGAACTAGGGTTCGTCTCCCTTTTTTACTCTAAAGTTACACACTTAAAATCCTAATTTCGGGTTTGTATATATAGATAAATCGCTGTGACGACGTCGTTTTTTAATCGTGACGCCGTCATGAAAGAGAATATTCTAGATCTTGGGTTGGGTCATGCGAGCTGACGCCGTCGTGAATTCTTGTGACACCGTCGTAGGATGAATCGTGACGGCGTCACGTGTATCTTGTGACGCCGTCTCCAGCCGCTGAGAACATAATCTTGAGAGATGTTGGTGTAGATCCGTAGTCTTGTCTGTTTCTTCTCCAAATGAGCCTAAGTCACGTATATTTCCTCCAAATGCCTTCCAAATGCTAAATACCTGAAAGGAACGATTAAGTACGTATTTTGGGCATAAATGCATGATTTAGGGGGTTAAATGACCCTGAAAAAGTATATAAAATGACACCTCATCAAGCAACAAGGGAACAAGATAACATTTTTTTAGCTACATGGGAGTACATATGTTTTGTCACCACCTCAAACACACATTCATGCACCATTTCAAAAATCAAACAAAACAAAATTTACCCTCTCTCTTGCTCTCTTGAGTTCATACGCAACCACAAGAACAAGAAAAATTCATTTTTCAAGATTTAGCAAGATCAAGGGGTTAAGGAACATTATCGGATTGATATCTAGTAGTCCGGGTTATTGATTAAACTATGTTTGGGTAGTCGGTTTTACGAAGTTACCACACAACCATGATACCAAAACGTTTTGTAATAAGAATGAGGGTTTTGTAATAATAATGAGGGTTTTGTAATAAGAATGAGGGTTTTGTAAGGAGAACAAGGATTTTGTGTGAGTAAGGATAAACGCTTGTACAATAAGGTAATTTTGTATAAAATATTAATTAGGCAAAATTAATGTTAGGTCGTGGCCGGGTACCGTTGTGCGTTGTTAAGAGTATTAATTTGTGCGGTTTTTATAATCGTGTTGGGTGAGTTCTCGTAGCCCACTTTTTAAGTCTTTTCTGTTGGGGGAAAATGATACTCAAATGTGTTTTGAAACTGATTTTTCTGAAACTGTGCGAAAAATGGTTTTTTTTGGGACCATTGTTATGTGCTTAAGGACTGCTATGTGAATATTTTATGGTTTGATTGATATTTGCATGCATCGAGGTGCATGACAAGTAGAGTGATTAGCATGGATTTTCTATGTTTGTGAAGGGTCTGCCCTAAGTAAATGCTTTAGCTGGTAGGCCTTTAGGTGCATATGACCTTGGAGTTGCGACTCCAAGAGCATTGGTATATGTTGGTGTGATGACTAGCGGGGATGCTAGGTCATGATACATGATTAGCGGGGATGCTAAGTAATGGGGTTTTAAATGATTTTGCATATATTCACTGTCATAATGCATAATTGTCCACTGTTTGAAATATTAGCACAACGACTGAGTTTTCTCCAAACCTACGAGCTCACCAACATTATTGTTAACCTTTTCGAGTATCATTTTCATGTGTGTCGCGAACCAAGGTAAATCGGGAGAAATGGAAATTTAAGAAATACACATGCGGGGTGTTGACTTTGAGTCTTATACATTTTAAATTCAAATTGTAAACTTGTGACTATTGTAAAACTAGATCTTTTGTAAATTGGAAGGTATGATCTTGTATCTTGTGCGATGTAACTATATCGTCGCACCCTGTGTTTCCGCCATTGTCGGGGTGTGACAGTAAGCCATTATATCATAATCAACCTTGGAGGGTAAGTTCATTAATTTTGAATCTTTGAATCTACAAATCGGTAAGTTCATTAATTTTAAATCTTTGAATCTTCAAATCGGTAAGTTTATTTATTTTGGGGTTTTCGTTAACTATTATTTTTTCTTGAAATTAGGATTGAATTCGCGTATGAAAAAAATTCATCATCTAACAGAGGTAATATTTCATCCTATGGTTTAACGAATCAATAATTGTTTAAGAGTTTATGTTGATTGAATTAGGTTTTCAATTCGTAAGATTTTGATTTAGAATATGTTAGAGAAAAATATTACGTACTAAGTGTTTGATGAAATTCCTCAAGATATTAAATTGCTCCGGTTGCTGCACATGGGATGCTTTTTATGCTGGGGTTACTTCTGAATGTGTCAAACAGAGCCTTGAGAGGTAAAGCTCATATCTTTATTATTACGGTAACTCCTTTCTAGGAATTTTGAGGTTTGTGGTAATAGCAACGTTTTCTAGGGTAACAAGCAATAGGTTGTGATTCCATGCCACTAAGATAAAAGGAATAAATTATTATCTAACTAAAACTCTAATGTATTTTAGTAATTTCAGTTGGTATTGGTGCTAAATTCTTATATTGGAGGTTGGCAGATGATGATAGCAACCATGGATCAAGAGTGAGTTTAATGTCGACTTATGAACATGAAAGAGTTAATGTTTCTAAAGAGTAAGATAGTCATCTTTTTATACCTTTTTGATACTTGAAGATTATATTAAAAGAATTAGGATAAAATAGTAGTGTGAATGTTAGGAAACAGATTCTCAACTTTTATATTTTGCTCATGTTTACCTTTTTATTCTTATTCTTTTCAGGTTCAGTTGCAAAACAAATCCACTAGATTACTTGGCTATACTATTATGCTGATTTTGTTACTGATGGTAGAGTGGCAATGCCATCCTCAAAGGTTTATGCATGTTCAAATTTTTATCTTGGTACTGCTCTCTATTTATAAATTATACTATTCTTATCCTTTTATTGTTTATCTAAGTTTACCCATGTGACCCGTAGGCATGGCTCAGGCTCTATAGTACTCTATAGTAACTGCTTATTACTTAAGCACATCATCGACTTGAACTAAGCTATTCCAAACACCCCTTAAAACAATATAACCTTCCTTGGTATTTGTATAAGTGCATTTAATTGGAATAACTTTCAATATTCCTTAAAAACAACACATTATTATGTCAACGATTGCAGCAACAACGATCAACAATTGATCAAACAATTGCAATAAAATAACTATGCAATGTTTGAGTCTTGCTTTTGCTTCATATATCACTTTAGTTGTTCTATGGGAAATGTTTAAGGGTGCGCGTAATATCGTGAACTTTCTTGGATTATGATATAAAGTTTTAATCTTTTTATATGTTATTTGTCTTTTTTTTAATTAGATTATGGTATTGCTTAATTTGTTGTATTTTTTGGAAATTAGCTAATTTGACCATTCATGAGATTTGATATAAAATCATGATGTGTTTAGTGTATCCACATTGTTCTTTGATATGTAGCTATATGGGAAAAAACTGTTTTATTGGCCTTTAAGTCAAAGGGGCTGATACTCATCTTCATAATTATATGAATTCCATAAATTTCCCAAGAAAATTTTATTTAATTTTATTCATTTAATTGAAAAATACATAGAATTGCATTATTTTAGTAGAGCCTTTACGTCCGTGTAAGGCACACAAGGCACAAGAAATTTTGATTCATTTGATTGAAAAATATATATAATTGCATTTTTTTGGTAGAGCTTTTTCGTCCGTGTGACGCACACAAGGCACACAAATGATATGATATGGGGTGCAAGTTAACATTTTGAGCCATGTTTACCGAATAAAAAGTATATACTCTTGAACCCTTTTAGTTTATATGAAATTCAGAAGTGTTTTTCATTATTATTTACTATTATATTGCACAAAGAGAGAATAAAAAAATCAGAAATATTTGATCAATGTCTTTCTCTTAAGATTTGTCTTTACTGTTGTGTGATTTACGACATACATTTTTGTCCTCTTGATGAATTTTGTTTTTGGTTCTTACAATAATCAAAGGGAATGCCACATGTTATGACAATATCAATGTTAATTGATGCTTCTTTAATTAATATTAGTCGCAACCTGATGACATCAAATAACGTCTATTTTATAGCATCGTTTATCCCATGATATTAACCCATTTTGTATAGTTATTGCAAAGAATTGTTACTTAATCGTTTATATTTAAGAATTGCAGTAATTATGGAGTAATTGGTGAAACATAGCAAAAGGCGCGCATTCTGGAGCTTAAATGAAGATATTTTGAAGATTACTATTCTAAAGACCAATACGCCGTATCCATCAAGAAGATACGGCGTATCCGTGCCTGCACTCACCAAAGACCACAGAAGATTAAAGAGCAATACGCCGTATCCAGAAGACTCAATACGCCGTATTCAAGATATGGAATCAATATAATATTCTGGAAGATATCAAAGTGGTACCTACCCAAGAAAATCCCTAATATGCCGTATTTTTTTTTCAACCCATTGGATACGCCATATTGAACGATTCCAGACTGTAGGATTCCCGAATTCAACACAACTGTATAGATTAAGGAGATCTAGAGAGAGAAAGTTAGAGAGAGAGAATAGTTGAGAGAGAAATAAGGAAAACACACTAAAGAGTGTGTGTAAAATGAATAGATACTTACCTCTTCAAAAGTTGGAAGAGGTATTTATAGTTCTTACAATACACCGGGTATTAGTACCCAGTTCAATATCGAAAGTCATACGTTTACCTATTAAACTACGAGCTATATTGAACAGTAAAATACATGGGGTGACCGAGTCTTTTTCTAATATCTAACAATCTCCCCCTTAAGGGAGGGTCACCCCTAAAAATTACTAAACTTAAGATCTTCATCTTCAGTTTGATTCTTATGTATAGGATCGTAAAAGCTTGATTTCATTTTGATCTGTATTTGTGAATTCTAAAGCAGTGAACTTTAAAACTTTTAGGCTTTAGCTTGAACTTGTATGTGATCTTTGATTTCTTGGAGATCATCATCAATATAATCTTTATCATCATCATTTGATCTTTTGCCTCTTGTGAACTTGTGTTATTAGGAATGATATGCTCACACTTTTCTTGATCTGAAGCTGAATATTCAAAGTTGCGGAACTTTAATAAACATTTACTTGAGCTTTCATGATATCTTCGAATGAGTCGTTGAGAATGAGCACGCGGTTATGAACTTGATTTTGTTGGAAACACGGTATCTCCATCTCCATCTTTAAATGTTCAGTAATAAAAAAGGTAGCAATAAGAGAAAATTGGTTTGTAAAAACATCGATGCGATACTTTGGAAATTAGGTTTTGTAAACACATCGAAGTTTTTTTTGTGTTCCCTAAGTCCAATAACCGTCTATTCGTATAGCTGAACAGTTTGATTCATGTAGAATCGCACCATCGTTGTTTTCCAGTTTTCACAAGTTTGATCCATTAAGGATCTCACAAGTCACCTACCATGAGTGGTTGAAGTTGGACTCAAGCAGGATTTAAATCTTCCAACTGTAATACTTACGTATCACTCGGATGTTTGGCATAAATCACAAGGATAATGCGTAGGGGACTCTTATGAAAAAACTTGTATCACAGTGTGTGAATAACAAGTAAATTGGTTTTGTCCTAACGAGATTAATTGATGCATCTCTTGTGCTCTAGACTCAAAAGTGCGTTTTGATGTATTGATCGGCAGGCTGGAGCCTGACTGCCACCTTTTCAATACCGACTACCGGAGTGAGTGAGTCAGTAGATTACATGTTTAGTCTCCGTGACAATTGAAACAGAAATCTTTTGAGAGATTCTGAGTGGCCTGGGAGGGTTGTGCATTGCATCACTGGGTCCATGATGGTCACTTCTCAATGTCAGCAATCTTTTTAGTGATTTTGACAGAGCATTGTAATTGACACGGGTTTATGCTAAGTGTAGGAGGGCTTTCTTTCTTTACACCCTTTATCCGTACAATTCTTTTTCATTCTTCAACCCCTTTAGTGCTTACCAAGATTTCATGACTAGAACCTTGTTGGGTTTATTCAAGTACTAGCTCCATCTCAGTCGGCACTATTCCCTTTTCCTCACATTTACTCCTTTTTATCATACCTAAGGACTTCTACACTAACTAGTGGATAGTCCCTGGGTAGATCCCTCCGGTTCTGGCAGGATCATGGGAACGAGTACCTAACCTTACCATCCTTATAACTTCGATAACAGTAAATACATGGTCAGTCTTTTGGTACAGTTCACCTTGCCATAAAATCACTGTTGAAAAACTCAATCAGGTACTTATGATAAAACTATCAAAGTGTTTAGTACCCGATTGTTTTTGCTTTTCAGAAAAGCTCCCCCTCAACATGTGCATCGGTATTCGAAACTGTTTAGCACATGTTGGTGGAGTATACACTTGAGTAATATGATCACATTACATATTTTAATCACATTTTTCTCCCCTTATCAAAAATTTCAAATCATTTGACATTTTGGATATCAATTGATTTAAATATGTTATAAACTTTCGGAGAAAAGTGTGCCAATTATTCACAAGCCGTGTTTGGAACATATTAATGCTCCCCCTCAATCATTGAAGGATATATAAGATAGTGATGAGTACTGTAATTTGAAAGATTTTGAATTTTCTAAGAAATTCTTGAAACTTTGTACTCAATCACTATTTATATTAGCCTATAATTAAGTCTACACTACACATTTATATATTCACAAGATTATGTATGAGACAGGACCTGAAAATGTTATAGTCATTTTGTCCATGTAAGCAGTCTGTAGTCCGTCTCGATATCTCCCTTTTGGAAGTGTGTCTTAGTTCCACTTGAATCAGCAATCCTTCTTGAGTAGGTTCTAGCCTTCTTGCAATTTGCATTAAGAAATTCTTGAAGTCTGACGCCCAAATCGATGAAGTTTACACAATTAATTTGAAACGTAACACAAAGGCTATTAAGTCCCGGATGTCTAATTTCTCTTATAAACATTGTTAGTGATTGATATGAATTGATAATAACCAAAGTCAAAATAAGTCCCGGATATCTCTATGTATTTCCCTCTTTGATCAAAATATTTATACTCCTTTTAAAAAAACACGCTTGGTGATTGACTGTTAAAGGAAGCATTAATTGAATCAGTAACCAATCTTCTCACGCTCTAATCAATCTTCTGACAACACATTTTCCTGGTATCTCAACTGATGCATACCATAAATGACAAGATATCTCTTCTCCTATGTGGTTGGAATAGCGCACCAAAAAGTAACACGATAAAACACTGATTTTCTCTGCGGATAAACATTTGTTTCCCGATTGGCCTACAATTAAATAAGGGCTATGGATTATTTCACGTGTGGTTGTTGTACTTTCAGTGTATTTATCCTTTCCCCTTGATGTTTTGATACTCAGAATCAAAAAATCTTATATGCACTCATGATGGATCGTGTTCGCAGAATTAATAAAACTTATAATCTATCCGTGAGAATCAGTTTAAGGCTTTTTAAAACACTTACAAAAGAATTTCCAACATTTCCTAAGTCTTTTTTACAACCCCCCCCTCTAACCCCCTCACTCCCCCTCTCCCCCCCCTCCCTACTCCCTTCCCCTCCTAACCCCCCCCCCCTTTTGCTCTCCCACCTTGCCCACCTCCCCCCTTTCCCCTCACCCCAAATCCCCCTTTCCCTCTCCTCACCTTCAAACCTATGAGCGTTGGAAATTTTAGTAGTATTGTAGTTTAAAGCTGATTTCACTAAGTCTTCAATTGCAAATAAGTCCCTAAAGTTTGAAGCAAATGACATCTAAGGCCACACATGTAGCTTAATATGAATTAAACTCCCTTTAAATTGTTATCTATCTTTATCAAAACTTCAACTGTTATCCTTGACTTATTTTGAAAGACCGTTTGAGAGAGAATTATTTGACTTTTCTCCCCTGTCACTCAATACTGACCATTTTCTATCTAAAGAGCTGTAGTCATTGTTTGAGAGGTCGGATTATCTCTAAAAATCTTTTCGTGATTACTGAAAATATTGATCATTGTAAAGACAACTTTTTCCCAATTCGAAATAAGTTTTCTTATTTTGGACAAATAATTCCCACTGATAGTACCACTTATTTTGATGCATGGATATGAAATAATCATGCTCGGGAAAAATTAATTACCCGTTGTCTGGAACATAGCTCTGTCTTTTCGACGACATGCGTTCCTCATTTTGAAAAGCGGGTTGCAGTCAAAAATAACTGCAAGCCATTGTCATGAGCTCAAAACTTTGAATGTTTTGTTAGAGTAGCTCAATACCGAAAAGACTTCTCTTTTCGTTGCTAAGGAAAAATGCACTGAGACGTGTATTTTCCTTTACGATGAGGCCCGGGTTATGTACAGAAATGTACATAAGCCAATTTTTTTTTATATTTACAAGATGATGTTTGATGATAATATCAAGCAGTTACGTTTGTCAGAACCTCCAGTTCTGCTGGAGTCAAACATCTCATACCAATCCTTCTGACAAGATACAAAAACCGATCCTCAGGAAGGGCTTTCGTAAATTAATCAGCTAATTGGTATTCAGTTCTGACAAAATATAATTTAATAATATCATTTTCAACCTGTTCCTTTATGAAGTGATACCGAGTATGGATGTGCTTTGTATGAGAGTGTTGTACGGCTTTGCATGAGATTGCTATGGCTGACTGTGAATCGTAGTACAACAGTATTTTGTTGTAGTTGAAGCCATAAACTTTAAGTTGTGTCCTCATCCACATTACTTGTGCACAACTTGCAGATAACGCCACGTACTGTGCCTCTGTTGAAGATATTGCAGTGCAATATTGTTTCTTTGACATCTTGCTTACAAGTTTGTCACCTAGGAACTGTTAGATCCCTCCAGAGTGATTTTGCGAGTATCAATCATTCGGCATGTCATCGTCTGGAAAATGCTTTAGAAAGCCTATTGACATCCAGAAATTAATAATTCTCATACAGGCTCTTGGGGCCTTGCTTCAAGCTGTATAAAGCTTTCCTTAAAAGGTAGGACTTTTATGGGATGTTCAGGATCGGCTCGAACCCTTCGGCCGGCTGAGCAAAATAAACCTCCTCCTTCAGTGAACCATTTAGAAATTCCGTTTTAACTTCCATCTGGTAGATTGGAAAGGACTTGTGTGCAGCATAGGCAACAAAAATCCAAACTGCTACCAAACGAGCAACAAATGGTTTGTCGATGAGTTCCCAGACTTGTAGTCTGTCGAACTAATGAAGTTCATCCTGCATTGCTTCGATCCATGCAGAATCAGCCATTGCCTCCTTACTGTTCTTTGGTTCTTCTGTACTCACTATGAGCGCGAACATACACATTTCAGGATCTTTTCTTTTTATGTGGGCAAGTTGTTGTCTTGTTTGCACTGGATTTGTAAGATTGTCAATAACTTGTTCTAATGGATGATCTTTTGTCCATTGGTATTCATGACTCTGTTGGTTGAAATGAATGCATATTTTCATTATCCATATTGCATGAGGAAGACTCAGCAATGTCTTGATTGATAAATTCATCTTGTTAAATCGATGTATTCGCTGCTTGATCATTGTTGTTTTCTTCAGCATGAACATTTATTGGAGAGAAATATTCTTCAAAGAAATGATTGAATAGAAATTCCAAGAGAAATATTCTTCAAAGACATGATTGAATAGAAATTCGATCTCCTTAATGGTGGACGGAATTTGTTTTGTCTGCTAGAGAAACAACATTTTTCCTTGGGGGCACGGGGCCAGAGATGTCATAATCTGACGCCTTTTGTTTATTTGAAACGAGGTCTGAGGAGATATTGTCAACAGACGTCTCTTGTCGATTGGGAATGTGAGTTGAAAGGATTTGTCAGATGTTCATTTTTGAAAGCAAGGGTCCTGAACAGCTATGATATGAGCATCAATTGAGGCACGGGTCCTGATAACAAAAAATGGTCAGAATCCAGTAAACTATCTTTGAGATAGTAGATCTCAACCATACCGTTTCACACCGAATGGAGTTGGATTTTCATTTGCGTCAAAGTAGCTCCAAATGGCATGTTCTTGTAGTTGACTTTATGTTGAAATTGGACGAGAAGGATCGCCAATAACATTCTCTAATGAGTGATTCTTTGTTAAACGTAGTGATAGTATTAAACGTTGAATAAAGATGATTGCAAAATATATTAGATAGGTACCAATTGTAAATTAGTTTCTTCATAAATAGAGTTTGAAGAATATTTATGAAGGAGGGTGCATTATTAAATTATGCATTTGTTGTCCATGAATTTATCTTCAACACCTTGATGAGTGACTGAGATTGAATTTCCCTGATTTGCATGGGATAGTACTAGTAGATAGTTCATCTTTATAATGGTGTTGATGGTGGTGAACCAACTGGGATCAACAGCTCTTGAAGCAACAATAGCTACCGGATCTGGGGAAACAGTTCGTGGTGGAAGATTATAGTACTCATTAAACAATGGTTACAACAGGATCTCATAGTCTTTCTTGGATGGTGGAACATATGGTGTTGGAGAAATTGAGATTTGCACGAGTCCTGAACTGATGTATCCAGGAGTCATCAAAGAAGGCGCAGGTCCTGAACTGATTTGCACAGGAGCCGTGACTTGACCATTTCAAGAACTGAACTGCTCTGCTGTAGTGCGGATGTTGGTGGTGAAAGTTGTAATGAATGATTCTTGACAGGGAGGAGATACTGGTTTAGGAGATGAGAGATCGATGACTGAAGTATCAGTAAAGGAACAGATGAAGAAACTTGTTGGATAGGAACAGTGACCATGGATTCAACTTCGGTTTCCATAGTAGTTTTTCCTGGTTCATCTTTTACTTATATATTTCTTCAGGATCAGGCTTAGTTTCCTCATTATCATCCCCAATATTATCATCTCTGTCAAAATGTTCACTGTCCACATCTTCTAAATCAGCTTTGCAGAACTTCTTATTTCCTATTCGTCTGCAAAACCATTTGATGAATGACCCAATATTATACGTCTTCCTTTGAAGCTTGTTCTCCGTGGGAACTTAATACGTTGTGGCGTATGTATTTGCCCAGTTATTCTCTGGTTTCAGGAAATCATTCGGGGGAATGGTCCATTCTGGTTTAGGTGTAGCTGGTCTCTCGCCTTCCGGAATAGGCTTAAACTACGTAGTGGTCGACACCTTGGGAATGTGGGCATTATCAGTGTCCTCCAGATCAGAGACGTGCCCTTCATCCTGCATTGGAATGTTATCTGAAGATTGTTCAGACTGTTCTGATTCGGGATCAGATCTGTGCATCGAAGAGTCAACATCAGCATCTCTTGTGTCAGTGATCTTCCATCCAGTAGAGGGAAGAGCTGGATGTTGTTTGGAAGCAGATGCATCAGACTTCCGTGGTTTCTTCGAACTTTGCTCATCATCTTTTGTAGGAGGTTGAGCTGACCCAGAAGCACCTGAATCGTGTCTTCTCCTTTTTGTTGACTTACCCTGGTTTGATCCAGCTGAAGGGCCTTCATCATCATCATCGTCTTCATCATCATCACTATCATGCTTTCTCTTGTGGTCTTTAACCTTGACTGTAACTTCCTTATCCATGGCATCTTCATCTGCTATTAAAGCTTCCATAAGAGCATGGTATAGATGGTAGTTGGCAGGATTTCTGTTTGCAGTCTTGTTCTTATTCATGTGTTTGAAGAGAGCACTCTTTAGATCAAATTCTTCAAGATCAACTTTATCAGATGACCTGATGGAGTAAGTTGAATCTTGTTTCTCCTCACCTTGTTCCTTTTTGATTCTGATAATCTCCTTCGGACTCTTTTCAGATTCTTGATTCTGGATAGACTCTGGGCCAGGCAGCACAGAGTATTTCTCGATTAAATCTGCAGTGTGTCGTTCTAGAACCTTAAGGAGAGCATCATCAAGTTTTGTTCCTAGATATTTATCAACAGCCGTAGGAACTTGGGATCTAATTGAAGCCAAAACATCAGCAGAGTGATCAGTCTTCTTTACTTCAGACATCTCTTGCTCCAATCTTGCCACTCTTAGCTGAAGGGCGATGAATGGAGTGATTTCAGGGAGAGATGTGGTGATTGTTGTAGCTTCCGTGTTGATTGGTGGAGGAGAGACCAGTGACGACGGCTTAATAGATGAGACATCTGTGAAGGGAGCAATTACTGGAGGAGTTGACGTTACTGTCTGATGACTTGGGAAATATCAGACTCACTACACTTTAGATTTCTCTGATACACCTTCGTGGTTTGTCATAAAGATATATCCCCAAAGTTATCATGTAGCTCGAGATTTTTCATGGATACATAGACCATAAAGACTTTCTTGGATTTATCATCGATGAACACGTCGTTTGTTATGAGCTTCAGGTTGTTCCATGAACCTTTGGTAGGCTGTGCGGAGGAATTCATCATCCATGTCTCAGGGGTTTGGTCCAGCAAGAGACACATTAATTTTCCAAGTCTGATCATCGGTCTTCTTTTCATGGGCGCATGTGCTTTTTCCTTCATCAGAACCCCGGCTTTGGAGATCCATTTTCCTTTACTTGAGACTCCTAAAGACAATGGTGGACTCATCAGGACCCCTAGGAAATGTTACCATTCCTTCATTTGAGCCTCCTTTTAAGGCTGTCTCTTGCTCATTTCTGCTTTCCTTGAAGCTTTCATTATGTCAGCACCTCTTGTTTAGCATAGTAAGAGTTTGAATGACCCTTGAGCTTCTAGACAATCATAAGACCTCTCTTTGACACAATAAAGTATTCGTCTAGAACGCCAATACCAGACTGTCTTCTTTGTGAGAAGGTTCCAGATTCAACACAATTCTTGCATGAGTACAGAACCTTCTCTTAGCAACACTTCTCTTGCAGCTCAGTTAAGCTGCTAGATTTACCCAAATCAAAGCTAAGTCTGGTGTAGGACGATGTTGTCAGCATAAAATAGATCACACTCAAATAACCATGATGACTTGGATCAGGTATGGTGGAATCAGACTCCTCTATAACTTTAGATTTCTCCTGATCATCTTCGGTTGGTTTGTCATAAAGAAATTGATCCCCAAAGTTATAAGTGTCATCGAGATTTTTCATGGAAGACATAGAACCAGAATGACTTTCTGGATTTTCTTCGATGACACGTTCGTCTGTTATGAGCTTCAGGTTTTCATGAACCTTTGGGTAGGCTGTCGCGAGGAATTCATCATCCATGTGCTCAGGGTTTGGTCCAGCAAGAGACACATGTAATTTTCCAGAGTTTGATCCAGTCTGGTCTTCTTGCATGGGCTCAGGGTCTGGTCCAGACACAATTCTTGCATGAGTAGCATGAACTTCTCTTGCAACAGCTTCTTCTTCAGCTTCAGTTAAGCTGATAGATTTACCTAATTCCAAAGCTAAGTCTGGTTTAGGGACGATGTTGTCATGCAGGAGTGATCTCTAAGGCCTTCCGAAAAAGATCAGCACTCAGAGTAAACCATTTTTCATCAAGTTTGAAAGCTATAAACCCCAGTCTTTACATCATGAGTCAGAGTATTCCAGAATAGCTGAATATAGATAGAAGGGACATTTGCTGATGTAGTGAATGCCCTAACAAAGTTTGTGTTCTGACGAATATCAACTGAAATGCGGAAGATAGGATTCTTTTGCAACTTCTGTAGATCCAAGAGAAGGTATCCCTTTCTAATCTGTAACCACTCCGAGCAATGAAGGATCTGTTCATCTCTTCTTTTCACATCTCTTTCACATTCAATCGTTTCATACACATTGAGAGACCAAGTTTAACCGTGTTGATCACATTAGATTCACTATTCTCCCCTTCAAAAATTGCATATGTGATTGCCATTTTTGATCTAGTGAATTAGAATACCAGCTGATCTACGTTGGTCCACTTAACTAACGAACAAGCATGGGAAAATATGAAGCTTGTTAATGAGAATGGTCAAACACAAGAAGATTTCTCTTCTTTTGAAGATAAAGCGCACTGAAGCGTACACTCTCCTTTTCTTTGAAAAACTGGTTTCGTACAAAAGAATACGAAAGCCATCGACTTGAGCTAACAAACATTGAGTGTTTCGAAAGTAGCTCAAGACCGAAAAGATTTCTCTTTTCGTTATTAAGGATAAATGCACTAACACGTACATTTTCCTTTTATCTGAAGATGGGGTTGCAATCTAACATTTGATTACAAGCCATTACCATGAGCTTAAAACTTGGAATGTTTTGTTATATTAGCTCATGACCGAAAAGATTTCTCTTGTAAAACCTAAAAATCTCAACAAGTGTAAAATTACCAAAATACCCCTAATGCAAGAAAAATACATAAAAGCATGAATAAAGTTCATTTTAATTCTAGAAATTATAAATATACAACATATGACAATTATGAAATTTATGTAAGATTAAAATACCTTATATTATATAAGAAAAATAATTAATACTTATGTATATATATTTTTAGCCGAATTATATGTATTTATTTAATTATACATTACAAATTAAATAAGATAAAATTAGGATAATTATAAAATAAATTGGGCAAGATTAAAAATCTGATTTAGTCATTTTGAAAGCCCATAAATTCGGCCAAAATACCCATTATATTTCTTTTATGCATTTTATTTTATTAATCCCTAAAAAGAAAAACCACCGAAACCCTAAAAGAATAAAAGGAGGTGGCACCAAATTTTTCCAGGGCTAGGACCATTTTTCTAAGGTGTTTTGGAGATCAAAGAAGGTGAGAAAAATAGTGGGAAGATCTTGGATTGCTTGGTTCGATCGTGGTAATTGTTTGGTTCGAATAAATACAACCGATTATCATAAATTCATCAAATCATCAAGGATCATCAAGGGTATATTTGTATCTCATTTTTCATCATTCTAATCCATAATATACGTAGGAAAAATATCCATGCATGTTATATTGATCGTATGAATTAAAACAAATTAGAAACCCTAATTTCGAAATAATTATGAAATCGGCAAAATAAGGGTTGTACACTTGATTTTATATTTTTATAAGGTTGTATGTATCATATGTAACTCAGATAAAATGTTGGAAAAATTTAGAAGAGGTTCAAAAATTTAATTGGGGTTTTCTTTGATTTGCCGAATTGCGAATAAGGGAAAAAATGGGAAGAAAAGTGATAAAATAAATTAGGGTTAGGGTTTTGCTAATTTGTACAGGTTCAGTTAATGCTAATGATTGGGTAATAATTGTGTTGTGATTGGGAAAAATCAAATTAGGGTTTTGTGGATTTATTTAGTTGGCCGATTTGGATTTTGAAATATAAGAGGGTGAATTGTAATTTCTGAAACTATAAGGTCTGTTTTAAACATGTTATTATACTTATTATAATCTGTATAAAATAAGTTGGGGGGTATAAAATGTCATATTGATATTATTTTGGATTAAAATGGTTAATTATATATAATATGTAATTAGAAATTTAATTAAAATAGAGGGACTGAAATTGTAAATTCTGAAAGTGGAAGGTTTGGTTAGTATTTAATGTATAAAGTATGAATTTGTCATATTTGAATCTATAAGGACTTGTTTTTTAATTATGGATAATTAAAGATATTGTTTAAATAATTAATAAACAAAAAGGGCTAAATATGTAAATTGTGTAAATTAAGGGTTTGACTTGTAAATACAGAAAATGGAAGGTATAATCTGAATAAAATGTGAAACTTTGATATTTACACTTTTAACCTTGAAAATTGTTGATTTTGTATATTAAACCCTAAAATATGGAAAGTTGTCATATTTAACCCTAAACTTGTAAGGTTGACATGTTAAGTCCCTAAACTATTCAAAATACTTAATAGAATCTCAAATGATGAATATTACTAATTTTGGAAACTTACTAAAAATAGAAAGTTACTAAAAATGGAAAGTTACTAAAAATAGAAAGTTACTAAAAATGGAAAGTTACTAAAAATGAAAAGTTACTAAAAATGGAAAGTTACTAAAAATAGAAAGTTACTAAAAATGGAAAGTTACTAAAAATAGAAAGTATAACTTAAATGAATGGTTTGTAATTCGAATTCATCATTTCTTTAGGTTCGGTCAAGAGGGAGTGATTTTGATATTCCTGTGGTGTTTTCTTTGATTATTGCTTTGCTTCGGAATAAGGTACAGATATTCTGACCTTATCGTTAAGGTTTCTCATGACATATTCCTCTCTATCTTTGATTACTTATGTGATTTGCTACATTTGCTCTGAGCCTTTTTCTTGGTTCTCTTATATGATCTGTTATTATGTTCTATTTGAACCCTGCTATGCTACCTTTGATATTTGAACCTTTGGCATTGAACCTTTGCTATGATCCCTTTGAAATGAACTTTGATATGACTTTGCTTTGAACCCTTCAGTTTGAGACCCAAGCCACTATTTGTTTCCTAGCCATGAAGGTAACATGGCCGTGTCATTGATGCACCTTTGGCATGACTCATGTATGGGTGAGTGATTTCTCACACCGTCCCCCATTTGATATTATATGCGCATTATGAAGATTATTATTTGTTTAAGGGGCGTATGGATGCATCCTAGATTTGTTTTGTATTCGATGGATTATGACATTATGATATATGTATATTTGGTGACTGATGTTTGGGTGCATTCCACGTCTTTCACAATTTTGGAGCTCGCGACTCCATGGTTACTGATAAGTGCTTAATTACACATATCTTTTACCTCTAAAAACGAGCTTAAATGACCAAAAACAGACAAAAACTGCCAAATATATGTTTGTTTTGCATTTGTATTGTGCAGGAAGTGGATATCATCAAAAAGACAGAAAACCAAGCCAAAATGACAAAACTGAGCATGGAATGGAAAAGACTGTGCAAAATCAAGGCCAAAGTCCAAAAATGCCAAAGTCAGAGTCAATACTGAAGAATCAGCAGTCAAACCGGAGCCGGAACTGAAGAATACTATTGGATGCAATCTTAACCCATCTGATGGGCCGGGAAAGCCCAATAGTATAATTATGAAGACTGTGAAGACCAAATGGGCCCTCAATCAATTTCAACAGCCCATTTGTGTGCAATTGACAAAGACTGTGAAGACTTTGAAGGCCCAATCCTAGCCCAGTTACAGCCAATCTCAGCCATTGTACACACAAAACCCACCTGAACCTTATTGGGCCTTAAAAAGCCCAATAACATAAGCCTAAACCTTATTGGGCCCAGACACACTCAATTGGGCCCAATACAAGCCCACACACCCAATTGGGCCCAATACACAAACCCAAGCCCATTACTGGCCCAGAAACAATTTTTATAAACCTTAGGGACTAGAACTGTCATTTTTTAAAGTGTTTTATAAAAGAAAAATGGTGAAATAAAGAGAGGGACTGAAACTGCCAATTGGCATTTCTTTTACAATTTTAAAAGCCAAGGGCTGTTTTGCAAATTTCTCAAACTTTCCCTTATATAAAAAACTAGAGGGACCAAATTTGCAATTTGCCCTAACCCCCTTTTATTCTTTTAGTTATAAAACGCAGGGACCATTATTGCAATTTCCCAAAACCCTCTTTATTCTTTTAGTTATAAAACGCAGGGACTCAGATGAAAGATTTGCCATGAATGCAATTAACGTTCACGGGATTTTACAAGTCTAAGATTTAAACCGATAAGAAGTTTACCGGGATTTTACTAAATCTAATAGAAAAAACCGGTAAATGAATAATGGTTGTGATATGTGTTTGTTGATTTGGGTTTGTAATTTAACACAGTTGGATATTGAAAAAATAATTTTTACCCTTTATTACCAAAATCTAAATTTGGTTGTAAATAGAGCTAAAAAAGGTTAAGAAAAAAAATTATATTTTACTTAATTTTTCTCCCAAAAAGTGTCGCTAAAAAGTCGATCGAATAAGTTTTACCCGCATTACCAAAATTTGGATTTGATGTAAAATAAGTAAAAAGGCTATAGAAAAAAAGATTTACAAATTAATAATTTTTTTCGCCACAAAAAGTGTCGCTTAAAAGGTGGGTGCCGTCCTGGATACTCTCTCTCTTTTTTTTTTTTTTTAAATCAACGCCTGCGTATATGTTTATATCACCCGTCCGCTTTGAAATCAACCAAACGCCTCCCTTATTGATTGAGCAAACCGCTGCCTTAAAAAGCCAACTCGCGTATATTTAAATAACCAAACCGATGCATAGTCTGACTAACTCGCCGTTTTTAGCAAACTCGCCGTTTAGAAACTCGTGTTTTTTAGCATCTCGCCGCTTTGGCAACTCGCCGTGTAGCAACTCGCGTTTGCAATACCGCCGTTTTAGCAAACCGCCGTTTAGCAATCCGCCGTTAGCAAAACCGCGTTTTAGCAACTCGCTGCCAATACAACTAGCAACTCGCCCTGGTGAGCAACTCGCTACTATCCTGTGTAAACCGCCGTGAAAAGCAACTCGCCACAAATTTAACCACCACCGCGCGAATATAATTATTAAAATTATGCAACTCGCCCTTTGACTATTGGCAACTCGCCTTCTTTGACGTTTCCTAAATTTCGGATCCTTGTCCAATCATTGTCAACTCGCCCGTGAAGAACAATAATAATAATAAGCAAACCTCACGAAGAACACTTGGACGAATTAAACAAAATCAAGCCATATGATCTTTTCCAGCCACGAAAAACTAGGTTACAACATACAATATTAGTGTGTATATGACGATTTAATAACAAACTTCAAATCGTATTTCTTTTGGAGAATGTCCAATATGAAGCAAACACTCACGGGAAGAACACTAAGCTCTTTAAAAGCTTTATACTCGAATAGAGCTTGTATTAGCACGGAAATTTATAACAACTTAACCTTTGATGTTGTTGAACAAGTAGAGAGCAAGATTAACAAACAATAAGCCCAAAATCAAAAGTGAGCCGTGGTTTTTTTTCTTCAAAATGAGCCACGAAATTGATTTCTTTTAACCACAAATCAATCACGAATCCAACTAGGCTTCTGAGGTACCAATTGTAGGATCGTTTAATTCATAACCACGGGTTGATATTCAAGTGGTTTAGCTTTAGTTTCTAGTGAGTAGAAACACAGAGAGAGATTATCAGAGAGGAGAGAGAGTGTATGTGTTTCTATGAAATGAAATAATGACTAGCTTACCTCTTCCAAAGTTGGAAGAGGCTATATATAGTTCTTACAAAATACCGGGTATTAGTACCCGACTTAAAACCGAAAAACATACGATTAACTATTAAACTACGAACTATTATAAACAATAAATATACGAGGTGACCGAGTCTTTTACTCATATCTAACAACTAACCTTTTAGTTGAATAAATTAAAGCAAACAACGAGAATCTTTAACCTTGAAACTTTTGTGACTAAGTTGTCATCTCTATGGTTGCTCACACAACACGTCAAACAAATACGCCAAGATGCTAGTCTTTACTTCACGTTTGTCGAACACCGAGTGTTACACCTTTCTTGAATCGAAAACCACAAACAACCTTTGTATATGAACCGAAAAACACAAACCCTAATTAGGGTTTTAAGCAAATTCGGTTAAACCAAAATTCAATAAATCAAAACCCTAAAGGTTTCAAATTGTTGTCGACCTAGAGAACAAAATAAACCAAAACCCTTAATTAACTTGAGCTTATGATCGAGCTTGTGGGAATCCAATCACACCAAAACCCTTTTAGGGTTTTCATCGAAATTAATCAAGAGGAGAAAAGAAACTGAATTTCCCTTTAAAGGTTTTACCGAATTTAGTTTTAGGAGGAATGGGGAAACAAAAAATCAATTTAGGTTTTTAGGAATTTTGAATGAATGAATAATGACCTAGGGGATGGGTGTTTATATAGGCACCCAAAACCTAGTCCTTGGTGAACAAGGAAACTATACATTAATTTCCTTTTCCAATTCATCCACCTCCTCAATTCTAAATCAACACAAACACCCCCTCTAAAAAACCATAAGGGGCGGCCATCATAAGGCACCCCTTTGGGTTTGGGTTTTGTCAATTCAAGTCCCTTCGGTTTTACTATATTTAAGTAAAAAAAAAAAAAAAAAAAAACCGTTATAAAGTTTTTGTAGTTTATTTTTAAAAACTATAAGATCTTTAAATATATTCGTGAAGTATATTTAACAATAAACGTATTCTATGTGTCTTAACGTGTGTGCCCCCAACAGGCTCACGTATTTCTAATCGTATAACACGCGAATCCAACTACCACATTTCAACAAATACTGGTACTCTAAGTACGGATAGAGACTGGATATGTGGAACTTCTGATTGAATCTTAATATCCAATAATGAGCTAATCTCTGCATCTGTAGTATTCTAAACAAAAACATGTAAAGAAGTATCTAAAGAAAGTTTAAGAAATTGGTCACCAAAACCTGAAGATATAGATAAGCTGGAACTTGTTGGAGGAAGTTTAGCTTTCTTGGAATCATCCTTTTCTTCTTCAGTATTTTCAACATCTGCCTTGGCCGCATCAATATCTTCTTCATCACCTTTTCTAGATTCTTCAACTTCAGCATTTGTCATCTCTACATCCTCATCTTTTTGCACACGAATCTTATACTTATAGATATCATCTTCATCAGTTCAGTTTCATCATCTTCGCCATCAGTATCTTGAGTATCACTAATATGATCATCGCCTTCATCATCAGCATCACTTCTTTATTCATCCTCTTATCTTACATCATCAAGTTGGTCTTCTTTTGAGTATTCCTTCTTGTTCTAATCCCACTTAAGAATAACATTTTTCTTTAGTTATATCTTTTCCTAATCGGAAACCCCTAGTTTAGTACCAGTTCCTTCACTTGAGGTAGCAGAGATGACCGTGGACTCATCGGGAACCCCTGGTATAGTATCAGTTCCTTCACTTGAGCCTCTAGTACCTGGCTGTTTCTTGCTGGTCTTCTTGCTTTCTTTAAGCGTTGCATAATGTCTGCAGCCTCTTTTTCAGCAGGAGTTAAGGATTGAGCACCTTTGAGCTTAGGCTTTGAAGTGGCTGGTTTTGGCTTTAGAGAAATTGGAGTGTCTTGAATGGCTACACCACTATAACTTCTGCCACCAGACTTCTTTTTAGCAAATTCAGGGACAGATTTAGTCAAAATCCTTACATGAGTAGCATGGACCTTCCTTGTTGCTTCTGCTTCTTCGGCCTCAGTTAAGCTAATAGATTTACCTAACTCCAAGGCAACGTCTGGATCAACATGAATAATGTTGTCATCAGCAGAAAGTGTGACTATCTTCTTAACCACTCTTCTACTAACAGTCTTTTTCTTAATAGGATCAGGTTCAGACTCTTCAGATACATCAACGGTTTTTTGAGAGTCATCAACAGTCTTCTTACCTTGTGAACCTTTGCCTCTACTTTTCTTGGGGGGAATCTGACTAGTGGAATACTTGATGAACATTTGGTAAGACTTAGACCGCTTGATTGTATCATTCCGCATTCACCATAAGGAATACTCATGATCATTATTCCCTGATAAGTCATCATCCTATTCTGACAAACTTGAGTCTGCTTACAATACCATCATCCTTGATTGTATGATAGTGTTGATTTTGAGATTAGAGAGAGACATGTGTTGATTGAGGAAGTGATTAATGATGATTTTGATGAATCGAGGGTATGGCATATTTTTACGTCTAGATCTTCTTTCCTTCCTATGATCAATCTGGTAAGCAAAGTCTTCCCAAATCAACACAGGATAGTCAACATTCTCTCTGTAGAACATGCCCCACATTATGTCAATCCTGGATTTTCTGAGTTTTTCATTGTTTGCCGTCTTCCCAGAGAGACTCTTGTTGATTATTGCTACCAAATTTCCCCATGGCTGACTCATGTGATCCACATACATGTTGGTGTACTTGTGAAGTGGACCTTTGTAGCCCAGATTAAGAAGGAAGGTGGGGGTATCATCATCAATTTGTAGCTCAGTAAATTCTTCACCTTCAACTCTTGGACATATATCTAGAATCTTTTGAAAGACTTCAACATCGACTCAGCACTTCTTGTTGGCCAAAATAAATTCATAAGAATCTGTGCCTTGGACCTTCTTGATTGTATACCAAAACTGCTGCATAAAAATTTCAGGAACATTTGCAGAGATGGTAAATGCCTTGAGGCACGTTGAGTTCTTAATCACATCAATCATGACTTGAAATATCTCTTCCTTTTGTGGCACAGTGGTTTCCAATCTCAAATTGGTAGAGCTAATCTTGACTTTATCAGTAGATGGAGCTTATTTTCATCACGAGCATCAACTTGTTGTGTTTCTTGAGGATTCATGATTCTGCTTAAGAATTAGCCAATATAGTTTATATACACAACAAATATATTTTATTGATTAGCTTGGTTATCCTTGATGATATGATTGATCTATGATTAGATTTCATGCAAACGTAGACAGGAATTACTAACTTATGAAATAATGTCAAACTAAGCGTCATTGTCAAAGTGACTAGAAAAAGTTCATTAAAATACATTCCAAGGGATCTTAGGACACACATTCAATCAGAGAGAAAATAATGAACATTCAAGTATAGCAAGTTATGAAACATGACAAATTACACAAGTAATATTCAAATTTTAAAAAATTTAGGCAGAGTTTCATTTCATAATTATGTCACATTTCGCTTGGAATACGTACCTGTACATGTTTCGCTTCTAACATGTTTCGCTCAGACAAAGAAAGGCATGTTTCGCTCAGGATTATGCATACATGTTTCGCTCAGAAAAATGAAACATGTTTCTCTTAGAATAAGTGAAACATGTTTTGCTCGAAAACATGTTTCACTTTATTCAAGCCAAATATGTTTTGCTTCCTTCAAACAGAACATGTTTCACATGACTATTATCTTAACCTAATTTCAAATTTTATCACCCCTATGCAGCTTATTTTATTTTTTATTTTTTTTTTTTTTTTATATATTATATAAAGAAACAATTCCTTATAACACAGAACATTTAATATCATCTCAGAGAACCAATAAACACAAGATTTAAACATCATTTTATGCTTAATAAAGAAAATTTGAGCACACATAGGAGAGAAACACATGTCACACATAATAAGGACCATTTATATGACAGATATTAACCACTTAGGAGCCTACATCAGTTTATAAACACATTGCACACCATATGAGCAAACTTATACCAATTTTAGTTTTTAACGAACCTAGAAACTATCTTTTCTAAGTAAAAGGGAACCTAAGGGTCTAAAACTATTTCTACTGGCAAAAGAAAGCAATAATGATGCTTCTTAATGCAAACCCACAACCAAACACCTAAGACTTACATGTTTCGCTTTATTCATACTAACAAAATCAATTCTTCTCACTCATAAGTTGGAGATATCTAAAGCTGTTTCACACGCATCTAAGACACACCCTAACAAGCAAAACCCCTCAACTAATTAGACAATAACTACTACTTTTTACTTATGAACCTTAATACGTTTTTAATTGATTAAGAGTGCAAAAAGGAGAAATAACCTAATTAGTTTTGACAACGTGATGCTAAAGGGTTAACTTACAAGTAGGAGTGAATCTTGGAAGTTTGATTTTTGCGTTTGAGTGGAGCGAAATATGTTAGAGAGAGTTTGTGTAAGTTTTGAAATTTTTAAAAGTGTGTGTAATGTTTTGAGTGAAATGTGTATAACCGGCCAAGTTTTGAAACTTGGCAAGACTGGTCCTTATGCTTTATATCCTTTTCTATTTCCAATTTAAACTTATTACTAAGTCTAACTAAGTTATAGAAAATGACATTACTAACCCCTTAAGTTTATACACTTAGCTCCTAGCTCCTAAATTTAGCCATTTTAATCCCTAAAAGTTAAAAACAATAACATCTTAAGTCCTTTTTGGGTTAAACATGATATTGACTCCCCTTTTAAAAGATAATTTGTTATTGTTAAAAACCTTTTTCCATTTATTTCGAGATGACATTTTGAAAGATCATCTTTGAAAGAATTTTACTATTTCTCTCCCTCAAATAATGTCTCATTTTCTATTTAAAGAGCTGTAGACATTGTTTGAGCGATAGAAAACTCTTTAAAATCTTTTTAGATGAGAAACTGATATTTTTAATTATTTTTCAAACCAACACCAATAAAAACAAGATTTCTCTTTTTACATAAATAAATGCACTGACACGTACACTTATTTGATTAGATAGCACGAGTTGTGTTGCAAAGTAAACACAAGCCTTTGAATGAATATGAAGTAATTCATTCCCGAGAAAAATTAATTTCCCGTTGTGAGGTCATGTTTTCTTTTTGTCAAAAAACTTGCCTTTAAATTGAAAACTGGGTTGCTATCTGTAATAATAGCAAGCCATTTGACATGTTTTGAAAACCATTTAAACTTCTGCTCGAACTTCATTTACAGGCTCGTATCATAATTAAATGACATTTCTAAGGCCGTAAATGTTATTGATTTTCAGAAGAGATGTCAAGACCACCATATTTTTATATTTTCTCATTTTTTAATTTTTCATTTTCTTTTTATGATTTTATATTTTCTTTTTGAAAAATTTATATCAAATGAAAAATCTTTTTGGGTTTTTATGATTTTCTTATATACATATGATACACAAGATATGAGAAGAGTTTTCCACCATTACTCTTCCTCTTCGTCTGCCATCTTTTTTAGAGTCACAGGAGACATGATTTTCATCCTAAGCTTGTTGATGAGAAATTCAAGTCGTTCTCGTGCTAAAGGCTTAGTGAAAATGTTTGCCAGTTGATACTCTGTACTGATAAAATACAACTCAACCACCTCGTTCTCCACTTGCTCCTTGATAAAGTGATGTTTGATGTCAATATGCTTAGATTGGGAGGGTTGAACATTGTTGCAACATAAAGCAATGGCACTTTTATTATCCCAGTACAAAGGTATCTTGTTGTACCCAAAACGATAGTTAGTTAATTGTGATCTCATCCAAAGTATTTAAGTACAACATCTTGACAAGGCAATGTATTCAGCTTCTGTACTGGATATGGCGGTGCTCTTATGTTTCTTTGACGACCAGCTCACCAATCTATTACCTAATAGCTGCATACTTCTAGACGTACTTTTTCTGGTATCTTGGCAACCCGCATGGTCAGCATCTGCAAAAGCTGTTAGAGCAATGCAAGAATCCTTCGAATACCACATACCCATATTTATGGTTCCTCTTAGGTATCAAAAGATTTGCTTAACCGCATGTAAGTGCTTTTCGGTAGGCTTTGTCTGATATCGGGCACACATGCACACAACAAATACAAGGTCTAGTCTACTAGATGTGAGATACATAAGGGTGTCAATCAATCCATGATAATGTGTAGGATCAATGGCGTTCCTTTGTGGATCTTCATCCAGTTTGGATTTCTCCACCATTAGAGTATCCACTGGGTCACAAGTTTCCATACCATACTTTTTAAGTGATTCAAGAGCATATTTGGATTGGTTTAAAAAGATGCCTCTAGGACTCTGAGAAATCTGCAGTCCAAGAAAGAATGATAGTTTGCCCATCATCAACATCTTGAATTTTGAACACATGATTTTAGAAAATGCTTCAAAAAGATCAAGTTTAGTGGAGGCAAAAATAATATAATCGACATAAATTTGTACCCGTAATATGTCTTTGCCTTCTCTCCTGATGAATAATGTAGGATCAACGATGCCTTTTAAGAACTTCTAGGAGAGTAGAAATAATGAGAGCATATCATACCAAGCCTATGGAGCTTGTTTCAGACTGTAAAGGGCTTTCTTAAGCTTGTACACATGGTTGGGATTCTCTGGATCTACAAACCCATCTGGTTGACTAAAGTATACCTCCTCACGTAGTATGCCACTCAAAAATGCGGTCTTTACATCCATTTGGTAGACGACCATGTTCATATGAGAAGCGAATGCAATAAAGTTATGGATGGCCTCGAGTCGAGCAATTGGAGCAAAAGTTTCTTCAAAGTCTATTCCTTGTTCCTGACGATATCCCCTCACTACTAAACGAGCCTTATCTTTCAATACACCTCCCAGTTCGTCTAATTTCACCTTGTATATTCACTTTAAGGTAATAATCATGACACGATCTGAATGAGGTACCAGCTCCCAAACTTCAAGACATTCAAACTCATTAAGTTCTTCTTCTATTGCTTCAATCTAACAGGATTCTATCAATGCTTCTTTACAACTCTTGGGTTCAAGGGAAGAAAGGAAAGCATCAAAATAGCATAATAGGGCTTCATCATATAGTTGATGTCGAGTGGAAACTGGTCTAGAAGGATCGCCAATCACATTATCAATCGGGTAATCTTTGGTCCATTTATTGATGTGTTCGGGTGGCTAATTGATTGAGTGCACATGATTTGGAATTACAACCTGAGAAGAGGATTCTTTAGAACTTAGTTCTGGAATTGTAAAATCAACATAGGGATTACTATCCATGTGTGCAACTTCAATATCATGGTCAGCTTCTTCAACATCAAGAGAAATGACTGGAGATTGTGTTTCTTGATTTATTTGAGAGGTACTTGTAGATGGTGCATCTTGATCAATTGTCGTTGAGGAAGGTGTACCGGTTGAAACAGCAAGTTCTGAAGCAATGAATGCAGGAACTTGAGGATCAACACATGGTGAAGGATTAAAGTACTCATCAAACATCGGCTGAAACAATATTTCTCAGTCGTTATTTATCGGTGGGACTGATAACATCAAATAACGTCTATTTTATAGCATCATTTATCCCATGTAATTAACCCATTTTTTATAATTATTGTAAAGAATTGTTACTTAATCGTTTATATTTGAGAATTGCAGTAATCATGGAGTACTTGGTGAATATTAGCAAAAGGCGCACATTCCAGAGCTTAAATGAAGATATTTTGAAGATTACTATTCTGACTACCAATACGTCATATCCATCAAGAAAGATACGGTGTATCCGTGCCTGCACTCACCAAATACCACAAAGGAAAGAAGATCAATACGCCGTATCCAGAGAAGACCAATACGTCGTATTCAAGATATAGTATGTGAATATTCTGGAAGATATCAAGCGTGGTCCCTACTCCAAGAAACTCTAATACTCCGCATCCAATCCATTGGATACGCCGTATCGAACCGACTTCCAGACCCTATAAATACAAAACTCAAAAATGAGTTTTATGTGTGCAAAATCATATTCTCGATACCTAAACCACAAAAGTCGATTTTTAGAGGAGAAAAAGAGCTGAAGAGGTCTTGCAACGCATTCCAATTCACAGAAGACAACATGTAATTTCTTATACTTTTGTAATCGTTCATTTTTTGGTATCATTCGTTAACTCGGTTAGTTTACCTTAGCTAAAACAATTACTCTTGTATTAATTATGATGTTTAAAGGCTAATACCTTTGGGTATTATCCATTTTTATGAAGATCTGAATGTTTGGTTTTGTTTATATCTCGATTACTTAATTTATCATTGTATGCTTGTTTATGTTTATCAATTTATACTTGTTTACGTGCTTTTGTATGCGACCTATCATTCAACTTGATCTGGTGATACGTACCAAGTAATCTAGATGCCGGGATAGCTCTCCATATAGTGATTTATACATCCAGAATTATAGGATCACAAGTATTGTCCTTCTAAAATCGTGCTAAGGATAGGCTTCTGGCTTAACTTGTTAATGGAAACTGCCTTTGGTTTATTGAACATGTTGACTAGTAGGTGAATCTAGATAATTCAACAAGTAATGTTTTGATTTCATTGGATAGTTGGACAAGTGGACTACTAGAGTATAAAATGCCATTAAGCAGTAAGTGGGTAAAGTCTCTATGAGCTAGGGTTTAACAAGATCACCATTGCTTTAATCCCTAAGATAGGTTATAATCAAGTAATATGGATGCTTTATGCGGATGCTTTAATTGTGAAAAAATTAATGTGTCTAGATCTTAGGATGAAGTCCCTCCTAAGTATAAGAATGATATGCCTCTTTGAGATAAGTAATCATTGCACTGAATAAACAAACCAACTTTTAATCGGATTAATGATGGCTATTACAATTTTATATCATAAGGCTCGACCACTCTTTTATCTTCTGTTAATTTACTTGCGTGGGTTAAAGTGTCTTGAATTGATTGTAGTCACCAAACAAACCCGTGCCAGTCTCTCAAGCTGAAACCCCCCTTTTACTTGTTAGAATTAGGATTAGAACTAACATAGGATTAGTATAGGTTTGACTTAGATTAGAATTAGCTTAGATTAGATAAACTAAAATATAAATAAATTGAGAGATTTAACCTCGCTTCAAGTGTTCGGCACCCTACTTACCATGAATCTACCACTGACCGGTTACACTGCCCATTAAAGTGTTGTTTTTGGTTAAGTTAGCAAAATAAAATTTTAAAACTTGAACTATCATAAATAAACACCACACAATGACACATCAGGTGCACATTTGAATTTGTGCGGTGTACTTAGCCTAAGTTGGTTAAATGATCATTAATGCTAAAGAGAAGTGCGGCGCACTTTTGTAGAAAACCGGCGCACTAGTGGAATTAACTGCTTTCATTTATTTCGTTGATAAGTGCGGCTTAAAAGGAAATAAGTGCGGCACACTTCCTTGTGATTTTAGACTTTATTATTTCTTTTCTTCTAACTTTGCTTCCAATAGGTAAAAACACTTGCAATTTGAACATTTTTACCTTGGATAGTCTTCAAGTGAACCTGCTCACATTTCATGCCATTAAGTATCGAAAGTTCACGAGAAATGATATAAATACATACAATAACGCCGCCTAAAACACGTATAATTAAGGCGTTACCAAATCCCTTCATGCTTAGCTATTTCTTGCCCTCAAGCAATTAGAGCTAGAAAACAAGAATCATTTATCATGGACGTGGAGAAAAATTAGTTTTTTATTTTAACAAGTATTTAACTGGTTTTATAACATTTCAGGCATAGATATATAACAAGGCACCTCACATAGGGGATGTGTTTGTTTTTTATTCACACAAGTCACTCAGTTAGGGATTATATTTATGAAGTCACTCAAATTTGCACAAACAAAATCTAGATAGCTACCATAGGCTTGAACAAGACACATAAACATGACTGTTACGACGTGAGCACCTAGACAAAATCTCAAAGAGGCAAAATGTGATAATGATGTGGGTGAATGCGGGATTCATAGAGATATCATGTGCCAAACAGAGCCTTATAACAATTTTATAACTTTATTTATTTATTTATTTATTATTATTATTAACACCAAATGCTTACTAAGGCTGGCACAAAACTTTGAGAAATTGAGCTCATTGTACATTAGGAATCTTTGGGAATTTCAGCACTAAGAGTGAGTGCTATAGATAATGGGATTACATGTGGATTTTATTTTACCTCTTATCATACAATATTATCTATAAATTAACCTCACTGTGATTAGTAAATGATGATCAAGCATAAGTTCTAGAGCTACTAAATTATCGGCTCTCTCATAAATTATGAAAGGCTAGAATATACCTCATAGTTTAGTGGACTAATTTTTGTGCTAGTTATAATGTCAATCCGAATAGGATTTGCCTTACTAAGTGTATAAAATTTTTAATTTTAGAAGAAAAGCTATTTATTAATTTTTGTAAAATATCAGTTGAAAACATGGCTAGATTACAGGGAAAACATGGAGGGATATTAATTTTTTAATTTTAATTTAATTTTTCTTATTTGACTTCTCCTCCACACTTAAGTTGAACATTTCCCTCAATGTGAGAACTGATTAATATGAAAATAGAGAAAATTAAGGGAAAATGGTACATCCTGGGCATAATATAGTGTAGCTGCGAGAAAGTGCTTCTTTGATTTTCCTCTCTTGTTCTTCTTTTCTTTGGGACTTGAATACCTAAAAATTATAAACAAACAAAATACACAAAAAGAAAAATCTTTTTGGGACTTTTTTTATAGGTCCCTTCCACACTTGAGTGGAACATAGATAGAGCACAGGCTGCCTCCCAAGAAGCACTTAGTTTAAGAGAGTCATTAGCTAGACTCATGTTTTGGTAGATCATTTTTTTGATAGAAGGGTGTGAGTTCTTCCCTTCGGTCATTGTATTCATCTTATTCATAATAGAGCTTAACACGATGGCCGTTTACAATAAATGTCTTTCCTTCTTTACCATATAGTTCAACATATCCGAATGGATATTGATGTTTCACCGCATATGGTCTAAGCCATTGATATCTGAGTTTTGGTTGTTTAAACTTATATTTAGAATGAAATAACAGTACTTTGTTTCCATTTTTAAACTCTTTAATCATTTTTAGTTTTTGTCATGCCAAACTTTGGTTCTTGCTTTGTATAGACGATAATTTTCATATGCCTGATGTTGAAATTCTTCTAATTCGTGTAACTAAAACATTCTTTTCTCACCTGTCATGATGAGATCAGGATTATAGTTTTTAAGTGCATAGTATGCATGGTGTTCAATCTCAAAAGGTAAATGGCAGTTTTTACCGTATAAGAATTTATAAGATGTGGTTCCGGTTGGTGTTTTATAAGCGGTTCTAAATGCCCACAGAGCATCATCAAGTTTTCTTGACTAAACAGCAGGATTGTCTTTCATTGTTTTTTCAAGGATACGTTTAAGGGCCCTATTTGTATTTTCAACTTTTCCGCTCGTTTGAGAGTGATAAGATGTAGAGAAACGGTGAGTAACTCTATATCGTTTCATGGTTTTTTCTATAATTTTGTTGCAGAAATGAGTACCGCAGTCGCTTATGAGAGCTTTGGGTATTCCGAAACGACAAAATAGTTTTTTCAGGAATGAAATAGCAACTCTGGCATCGTTTGTTGGAAGAGCTTGAGCTTTGGCCCATTTGGACACATAATCGACAACGACTAAGATGTATTTGAATTTATATGATTTTGGGAATGGTCCCATAAAATCAATACCCCAGATTTCAAAAATTTCGCATACTTGAATGTTGTTAAAGGCATTTCATCAAGTTTGGATATGTTTCTAGATTTTTGACATGCTTCGCAAATGTGAACGAGAGTATGAGCTTCTTTGATGATTGTTGGCCAGTAAAAGCCTAAGTCTAAGACTTTTTTAGTTGTGGTGTTAGGTCCATAATGTTCACCAGTAGGTCGGTGGTGACATTGATCTAAAATGGTATGAGTTTCTGGTCTTGCGACACAACGTCTAATCATACCGTCTAAACATACTTTGAAAAGATAGGGATCTTCCTAAAAGTAGTTTTTGAGGTCAGAGAAGAATTTGTTCTTTTGTTGGTACGTCATTCATTTGGGTATAATATATCCTACCAAATAGTTTGCAAAGTCTGCAAACCATGTTATGACTCTGGTGGTTATTTCCATAAGAGTTTCTATAGGAAAGTTATCATCAACATCACTGTCGTCATTTGTCTCATCATTTTCAATCCGAGATAAATGGGCAGCGACAATATTTTCTTTATCTTTTTTGTCTTTTATTTTGATATCAAACTCTTGCAATAGCAATATCCAACGTATAAGACGTGGCTTAGCATCTTGCATTTTGAACAGGTGTCTAAGAGTTGAGTGATCGGTGTATACAACCATCTTTGATAATATCATATGGGGTCGGAATTTATCAAATGCGAATACTACAACCATCAGTTCCATTCTGTAACAGTATAATTTTGTTGAGCTGTATTGAGAGTTTTGCTTGTAAAATAGACAGGATGAAAGTGTTTTCCATCCTTTTGACCTAGGACTGCTCTAACTACGAATTCACTTGCATCACAAATAAGCTCAATTGGAAGATTCCAATTTAGGCTCACGATCATAGGAGTACATGTGAGTTTTTCTTTTAATGAATTGAATGCTTTATGACATTCATCATCAAACTCGAATGGAGTATCTTTTTCAAGTAACTTGGTTAGAGGACGTGTAATTTTCATGAATTCTTTAATGAATTGTCGGTAAAAACCGGCATGTCCTATAAAACTTTTATTGCCTTTGACATTAGTAGTTGGTGAAAGTTTAGAAATTATGTTGATCTCGGCTTTGTCAACTTCTAGGCCTAAACCGGACACTTTGTGTTCGAGCACAATTTCTTCTTTAATTATAAAGTGACATTTTTCCCAATTAAGGACAAGATTTGCATCCTTGCAATGTTGAAGCATTTTATCAAGATTATTTAGACAGTTATTGAAGGAGTTTCCAAAGACGAAGAAGTCGTCCACGAATACTTCTGCTGATCCTTTGATCATGTCATGAAAGATAGCCAACATGCACCTTTGGAAAGTAGCTGGAGCATTGCATAAGCCAAAAGGCATTCACCTGTAAGCGTATGTTCCGAAGGGGCATGTAAAAGTAGTTTTTTCTTGATGCATAGGATCGATTAAAATTTGGAAATATCCATAATAACCATCGAGGAAACAAAAGTATTTATTTTCTGTGAGTCTTTCTAACATTTGGTCCATGAATGGCAATGGAATGATCAATTGATGTTGCTTCGTTGATTTTACGACAATTGATGCATACTCGCCAACCCGTAATGGTTCTTGTTGGGACAAGTTTATCTTTTTCGTTTGTGACTACTGTGATACCACCTGTTACCCATAAAGATTCTAGCCTAAAACACATGATCTGGAGGTCGAGGAGGATAAAAGAAATAGAAAGCCATATTATTAGATGTAGAGTGAGAAAGGGAAGAGTGTGTGTTTCTAGAGAGAGAAAGTGAAACACACACTTATGAGATGGTTATAAATGAATCCTCACCCCTCCTTAGAAGTAAAGAGGGGATATATATAGCTTATGACATGCCTAACTATCACCTAATGACATTATTAGTCCTTGCGTATCTGAGTATATCTAAAGTAATGTAGTTCTGTATAAGTCGACATATTTTAAGGCTAACAATCTTCTCCCAATATGTGGACATACGGAATTACTTACAATGTTCATATCAAGTGCAAATACAAACAAAATAAAGGCTTCCATACTGCTTCTAGTGCTGAAGATGACGTCTTTGCCTTCTAGTCTTGATACTTGTACTCTAGCTTAGATCTTCTGTGTCTTTACTTGTTCTGGAACCATTGTAGTATGCATGAGTTGGATTAACTTCCCCCCAATTCATGCAGCATGTCTTGAAAAGCTTTCTTCATAGACTCCTTTTTGGCGAAGTTTCTGAATCAGCTTCCCCCCAAACCAACATCCCTATCTTGAGCAGATTCTGAAACTTTGATGTAGCTTGAACAATCTTCTATTTGTCATTAACGTGCACATCGAAATTTTGTAGAAGAAAAACAACACCAAATACTACTGCTACTTGTCATTGGGTCTTGGTGAATATTCGTTCGGGGGTACATGCAAGAAATCAGCAACAATTCTTCTCATGTATGTATAATACTTCACAAACCATACTAAGTAAAGTAGTAACATGATTACATTAAAGTACACGTTTTCCCTTATGATGGTTTCGAACTCTTAGAAGCATCATTGACGTGTACGACCATATACTCGAGAAGTTCTTGTCATAAGCAACAATCTTGAAAATTTATGAAAGACATTGAAGAACTTTGAAAGATTTTGTTGAGACTGTGAGGTACCATTGACGTTCAGTTGCTTTAAATATCCCGTGAGAATTGATGATTACATCTCAACCTTTAAACTCTCTAGCTAACTTACCAACCTCGTATTCTGTCAGCTATTGCTGTGACCACATGTGAAAGTCAACCTGATATACCAAACTTGAAAATAAAGTAAGATTCCCCAAATTTTTTACTTAAGCTTGCACTATTGTTGATTGAAGAACGATGCAGAAGAAAGCCTCTAAGTACCATATACCCAATCACAAAGTATATGAAAAGTACAAAACCTCTTGAACATCCACATCTGCATCTGCGTGTGACACTGAGCACTACAATGTAACTCCTTTAAGTGATAGTTAACTAGGTCTTCAACCGACCACCTTGACTGCTGGAAACTAGATAATCCAAGTCTCAATGATAACTGTATACGTTCAATCAAGTCATCAATCGATAGATTGGGTTTGAAGAAAGGGGTAGAAAGTAGAAGGAAGTCTTGATGATGAAATAAGTACACGCCTTCGTGAAACCTACTTCAATCTCAAATAAGGGATACCAAATCAACTCCGTGATCACTTGACATTAAAATCCAAATCCATAGCCATTTTGATGTTTTAGTAAATCTTTAATGATCGTTTTAGCATTAAGTGTTGTGTTTGCTTTAGATTTATGGAAGGTGTTTAAGTTTGGTTCTTGATGAAAATAGGTGAAAATGGTCTTAAAATGAAATTCGGTGAAATTACCAAAAATGGTTGGAATTTCAGTGAATTTACCGAAAATGGTATAATTCGCCTAAACTCTTGTATAATTCGCCTAAGCCAATTTGGTATAATTCACCCAATGCAAATGGTATACTTCACCGTATAATTCACCCAATGCAAATGGTATACTTCACCGTGTAATTCACCTAGTGTAAATGGTATACTTCATCGTATAATTCATCTAATGAGAAGTGTATAATTCACTCAAGAGAAGTGTATAATTCACCTAGTAGAAAAATGTATAATTCGCCTAGAGTAAATGGTATACTTCTCCTAGTGTAAAACACGTATAATTTGCCCAGTGTAAAACACATATAATTCGCCCAGTGTAAAACATGTATACTTTGCCCAGTGTAAAACACGTATAATTCGTCTAGTGTAAAACACGTATAATTCACCCAGTGTAAAACACGTATACTTCACCCAGTGTAAAACACATATAATTCGCCCAGTGTAAAACACGTATAATTCGCCTAGTGTAAAACACGTATACTTCGCTCAGTGTAAAACACGTATAATTCGCCTAGTGTAAAAAGTACAAATTTTCAAACACGAAAAAGACAATCTTTTTGACACTTTTTGGTGATTTCTTTTGCACAACTAAGCAAATCTATGAAAGTCTTAACATAAAAACACAAACTTTATGGTTTTTAACACAAAAACATTTTGAGTTATTTTTTGTGTAAAAAGCTTAAACAAGACCATAAATCTTTCAAAATAAGCTTAAAGAAACCACAAAACACTTGTACAAAAGAGCTCAAAACATTAGAGAGAAGAAAGTTTCAAGCTTTTATACAAAATAAACATCAACCTCTTAAACCCGAGGGTTTTTGCTTATACATAAGCCACAAAAAGCTTTAATAAGCTACGAACAATACCCAAATAAGCAACCCATCAACATGAAACACTCATAGGCTCTGCTACTAATTGTTCCCCATAAAGATTCTAGCCTAAAACACATGATCCGGAGGTCGGGGAGGATAAAAGAAATAGAAAGCCATATTATAAGATGTAGAGAGCGAAAGGGAAGAATGTGTGTTTCTAGAGAGAGAAACAGAAACACACACTTATGAGATGGTTACAAATGAATCCTCATCGCTCCTTGGAAGTAAGGAGGGGATATATATAGCCTATGACACGCCTAACTGTCACCTAATGACATTATTAGTCCTTGCGTATCCAACTATATCTAAACTAATGTAATTTCGTATAAGTCAACATATTTTCACTTCACATCATGTTACAATGACAAATGTAGGAACCAAGAATCACTTCACTTCACCATATTAGATTGACTAGAGAAGAAGAAGAAATAGATGAAGAACTAGAGAGAGAAAGTAGAGAGAGAAAGTAGAGAGAAGGAGGAGAGAAAAAGAAAGATTGGATTGCTTGAAAGAAAGAAATGAAACAACAACTCTTCTCCTTGTGTGGAGAAGGGTATTTATAGTGCTTTGGCTACATTAGGATGCCTAAGGGTTTTTGACTCTGAACGGGCTCGGGTTTTGCTTAGGCTTTTGCTCGTAACATGTACAATATTAGATTACTAAATGAGCCCGGTTCCCTTTCTAGCCTATTACGACGCATAATTAAATAAAGACAGAAGCTTCCTTGATGAATGACCAAGCTTCCTTGTTCGACTCAATATTTTGAGGCTAACAATCTCCCTTAAAGTGAGGTCTTGAACCTTGAAACGAGCTTCCTTGTTTGACTCGATATTTTGAGGCTAACAATCTCCCTCGATGTATGGTATTCTGAAGATTCTGAGCTTCCAATCTTCATAGTCATATCATTGGTCGTGTGGTTCTTGAAATGACTTTGGACATTGAGTTCTTGATGTTTGTTCTGATCTTATATCTTTGTTGTAGGCTTGTTTCTTTCGATGTCTATGTATATCTTTGAATCTTGAGCATTTTCTTTTGACTTGTTTTAGTTTCAAGATCTTAAATCTTTTCCTTGTATGACATTAACGTCTTTGCTATCTTGCGATCTTGTATCTTGACCAACATGCTCATACTTTGCATCATCTTGAAAGCTTGCTAACAATCTCCCTTGACATCTTTGTCTTGATAATCTTGATATCTTTAAGGAAGATCTTGAATATTAGAGTTTGCAGAAGTCTTTGTCTTTGAATGAACTTTAGCTTTCTTGATTCATGAATCGTGATGCCAATTGTATGTCATTCAATATTAAATATAAGCATGTGGTAATGAAACTGACTCTGCTAAAATGAGGCTGCAACACCGTTGTTTATATCTGCATTTTAATGTTTGAAATAAACAACAGATATAGACGAATATGGCTTTGTCATTCATTGGAATTCGGTTGCATTAACCTCTAGTTTCGTGAGGACCATTTTACAGTATAAATACTATACCTGTGATCATGTAGATTTAATTTTGAAATGTGGATCCCTTTTTAAAGATCTTAGATTAGCTTGTTAAAGCTTAAGTTGTCTTAGATAGATCTTAAACAACTTTGATAGAAACCCTGAGTAATATACAAAGATTATGCGGAAACTAATCTTTATACACTAGAAGAAACAATGTAACAGTAACACAAGAACTTTCATAAAACTTTCAA
>BQNB010006909.1:4081-36423 GCA_026074375.1 Tanacetum coccineum | reverse complement strand
AAGTTTCTTCTGATGTATTCTGCTGAGGATGCTTCTAAACACTTTACTTCCTTGTTTTGTTTACAATATTATAGATCTTTGTCAAAAGCTCATCTGCCATATTTGACTGTTGATCTACTCTTAGCTTGTTACTTAGCATCAAAATTGCAAGTCCCTTTGTCAGTGTTTAATCCTTTTCAACCAGCATGAATATATCTTATCCTCTTGTAGAAGATACATGATGAACTTTCTTGAACTAAGCTCCATAATTTGATCAGATCATCCCTGTCAAAATTCTTAAGCATATCTTTAATTGTTTGGCAATTTAAGCATCTCTTGCAATCCTTTTTCTTTCTTCCTCATCAATTTGTTCTTGTAATCTAATGGCTTATTCATGACCAAGCCTTTCTTCTTGCATTTGCTTCTTGGACTTCTTTTAAACAGATTCATCTTCAATCATGATTTTCTTGTCTTTATCTTTCTTCTTCTTTGCACTCCTTCTTATATATACCAAACCTTCAGCAGCAGTACTAACCTCAGGAGTTGCACTAGCAATACTAAATAAAATTAACCTAGCATTACTAACTTTAAGAGACCAGTATTAACTTGAAATTCCTCCAAAGAGCTTTTCCATCACCAATCTCACTTTCTCTCTTTCTGTTTTTATGCTCACACATTATCTCTCAATTCATTTTGCTCACCAATTCACTCTTTCTGTTTTTCACACAACTCCCTTTCTGTTTTTGAGCTCACAATTTCTCTCTATTCTTTTTACTCACCAAGTCATACAATTTTGTACAAATTCCATGAATTCCATTTGTTGCATACTGTCATCCCCACTTCCAAGTGTGTAACCTCTTGAGAGAGGTGGATCATTGGACTTTTAGATGCAGCCTCAAACCTAGTTTGAGCATCTACATCCCCAATATGGTAACTTGGCACCTGGGACCACTACCTGAACCAAATCCCAAAGGACTTAATTCATTAAGTGTTGCCATGGATTGGGTCTTAGTTTATGTTACCACTGTCCTGCTCTGTTTTAAAGCTAGAAGCAGTAGTGGCAGCCCTTTCCATTCTGTCACCCAACTCCTTATGGACAGCCTCATCACCAACCTTTGTCAGGGGGACCACCAGACTGAGGTACCTTAGTGTCCCGACCTCTTTTGATTTTCCTATGTGTTTGACACTTTTTGTCTGATGTTACAAATGTTTCCAATCATACTTGAGTGCATAATAGACATCATGAGCCTCCCCTCAAACAATACTTCACTTGATAATAGACAATCAATTTTGCTTATCCTGCAAATGTTAGTCCAAAACCAAGAAAAACACAATCCAAAGCATTTTCTTAACTAGCAGTATTAATTTTGAACCCACCAGTATTAACAATTTGCCTACCAGTATTAACTTTTTCTTCAATAACCATGCAACAACATGCCTCTATTCATCACAAACACACTAGAAAGAACTAGATAGACATGTGAGAATTCATGAGGATCCATATTTATGCATAACCCATGAATAGAAGTCAAAACTGTTAGTCAAACCAAAATACTAATTTTGACCCATTTCTTTCCAAAGTTAACCTTAAGTCATCCCAAAAACTTAGTTAAAAGAATAGTTTTTGGCAAACTATCAGCCATCAACGGATTTGAGAATTCTTTACCAGTTGTCGTTTGCCCTGGAATAGCCAATTCTTTCTTGTCTGTTAGACATGGTGAATTGATGACCATTTGTTGTGTGGTATACAACCAACACTGAAAGGACATTCATGCTATCATCAATATCCTCCCCTCAACTCTAGCATTTTCATCAAATCAGCATATCCTTTATAAATCAAATAACCTTTAAACTCTAAACCTGCAAAATGTTAGTTCCAAACACAGAGAAATACAATCCAAAACATCTTGCATGATACTCATAAGAGAATTAATTTCTCTTTGGGACCCAAGCCATTACTGACTTGATTCTACCTGTTGGATCAACATAGTCAAATTGCTTACAAATGTATGATCCATTGTTTTTGGAGACATGATCTAGTACTTTAATTTTAGGTCTCCAAACCCAGCATGCTTTGGACTTAACAGCATTAATCCCTTGTTCCCCAACAGCACTTGTCACTCTCTTTCCTTTAGCAGTATTAACAGAATTTACCTTGACAGTATTAACTTTGTTATTCAAATTTCTGTTTTTAAGTGTTGTTTGTTGGTAAAAAGGTCTCCTAGATGGTGAATGTGACTTCTGAAAAGCATTTGGTCTAGTTTTTGCAACATTCACAAAGGATTTAGGTGCAGCAGTCTTAATAGGCCTGACAGTACTAACTGATGCTGCTGCTCTTGAAGAGCTTTGCCTAGCAGTACTAATTGGTACTAGGCCAGACTTGGTTAAAACTGCTGTTGGAGCAAAATTTCTTCTAGAATTAGAAATTTTTTGATGATAAGTCCTCATAGCATTATTCCAAACTGGTCTAACTTCCCGTTGACCAGTCCCCTTTTTCACATTGTTCAAAACACGCTTTTGTACCATCTTTTTATCATGAAAATCACAGTCTTTAATTAGATGGTTAAAACTCCCACACACAAAACAAGCTTTCTTTGTAAACTGAAATCCAACTCCTAATTTTTGAGTTTTCTTTTCATTCTAGTTTGTTCTGCTATTCCTAGGATTTTCATTAATTTTCCTAGGTCGTTTAGCTTGCTTAGGTTTAGGCTCGGATTTATGTTGAACATCATCAGATATCATTTCTTCACATTCATCCTCATCACAATCAGATACCCAATCTTCATTTATTGGGGGCACCAGTGTTTCTCTTATTCTCATGTGAGGAATTTTCACTAACATTCTTATTAACCTTAACTTTATATCCTTCAAATTCAGGCTGTTTAAACTCCTCAAGACCAGAGTTTGACAAATTAATAGTAAGGGGTGCAAATAAGCCTGTAGGTGGAGGTGCAACAGCATTATAGCCCACACCTTTTCTATTGTTATCAGATATTTGACATCCTATCAATTTATCTAAGCTCTTAGAAGCATTTTCAAAGTTGTCAATCTTAATCTGATTACTCTCTTTTTCTTTCTTAAGTCTTTATATCTGAATCTTAAGAGCATTAATTTCTGATTCATTAAATGAGGCATCTCTTTTAAGAACAACAATTTGATCACAAAAGCATACCTTCATTTTTCTTGTAGAAGACTAGTTTTTCTTCCACAGAAGCTAAACCTCTTTTATAGTTGGCTAGATCAAATTCAGATTTATTAAGCTCTATTCTTAAATTATCGTACTGAGACTTAAGATCTTCAAAGCTTTTAAGATAAGTTTTAGAGCAAGTTTTGTTATTGTGTACCTCTGATTCCAACTCCATTTATAGCTAACATAGCTTTGGAAGAAGATTCTTTCACATTCACAGTTCTCTTTGAGCTGTCTTGACTCCTAGGCATGCTTTCTTGATTCCTAGGCCTGCTTTCTTGATTCCTAGGACCTCTGCATTCTCTTGCAAAATTTCCCATCTTATGACAATTGAAGCATTCTACCTTTGTCTTGTCATAACCAGCAATATCACTTCCATTGATGATAATCTTCTTACAAGTTCTCTGATAAAACTTTCTTGCCTTCAAACTTAGTAATGCCAATTGCCACTTCAAATCCATTTCTTCAAGATCATCTTCATGGATTTGCTCTAGGTCTTCATGAACAACCTGAGACCCATTTGGTTGATTGGCCAGAAAAGCATAGAATGTGGCATCACTGAGTCTAGCAGTATTATTTGTAAACGTACAATACAAAGTTAATAAGTTATAATTGTCAATCTTAATCTGATTACTCTCTTTTTCTTTCTTAAGTCTTTATATCTGAATCTTAAGAGCATTAATTTCTGATTCATTAAATGGGGCATCTCTTTCAAGAACAGCAATTTGATCACAAAGCGTACCCTCATTTTTCTTGTAGAAGACTAGTTGTTCTTCCACAGAAGCTAAACCTCTTTTATAGTTGGCTAGATCAGATTTAGATTTATTAAGCTCTATTCTTAAATTATGATACTGAGACTTAAGATCTTCAAAGCTTTTAAGACAAGTTTTAGAGCAAGTTTTGTTATTGTGTACCTTTGAATCTAAGAATGCCATAAGAGCAAAGTTGGTAGGGATTTTCATACATTTGCTTCAAGAGTGTCTTTTGAGTCTTCTTGGTGGCTTCATTACCACCAAATCTTGCTTCTATGGCTTCAAACAGGGTCTTTGAATCTTTGTATTGATTAAAAGTGAGTAGATGCTCACTTGGAAGTGTCATCATCAAAATACTTCGGGCTTTAAGATCATTCTTCTTTTGGATCTTCTCCTCAGCAGTAACAACACTAGGTATTGTTGAAGTAGATGTACCATCAACGTTTGTAGTGGTTCGTGCTACTGGCGTGAAGGAGTTGCCATCATCTATGATCTCCCAGAGAGCATAGTCTTGTAGTTCAATGTATGACTCTATTCTGAGTCTCCATGTGTCATAATCACCTTGCTTGAGAAGTGGCAGCTTTGCAAGAGCATTGTTTTGGACACTTTCTAGATCCATGGGTCTTGATCTAGGGATTGTACAAAGAGATAGATCTAGTTTGTTTCTTCTTGATCAAGGTTTCAGAACACCCGCTCTGATACTAATTGTGGAAACCTATAGAATCGTTGTAGCTCTAGTTTGTTAAGAACTAATCTAGGATAATGATAACATAGGCGGAATATTCAAACATAGAATCAATATTATCATAACAAGGTTTTACCAAACATTCACCACAACCCCAATATTATTTGATCAAGATAATACGGTTACATCAATGAACTGTAACAGGGATCAAGGAAAACCTTGATTACCTTGAGGCTAAACCAACTAAACCCTAGGCGTCTACTTAGAGGACTTAACGCCTAGAACACACTCACACTTTTCTGGTGTTTACATCTTGACACACTTAAAAAACTATATCTAGGGATCTCTTTATATAGTAGAGTCCATCTAGATTTACAAGGGAAAACATAATTGTATAAGGAAACTAAATCTTTTAATTCTTTAATAAACTTCATCTTTATCTTCAAGAATCATATCTTTTGGAATGTTTTATCTTTTGTAGAATATCCTCCACCAGCTTGTAGAATTCCATAATGCTAGATTCAGTCCTTATGTTTCATTCTTGTTTCATTCTTGTTTTGTCTTATCAACTCAAATATAATTCCCAACACAATGTTTCAAGGCCCAATAGGCCTTGTGTTCAAGTTCGATAGGAAGATGACAAGCCTTTTCGTACACTAGCTTATAAGGAGTGCACCCGATGGGTGTTTTGAATGCGGTACGGTAGGCCCACAAGGCGTCATCTAACTTATCGGACCATGAAGCATGGATTTCACCTACAATCCTTTCCAAAATACGTTTCAAACCATGATTGGAAACCTCAACTTGCCCACTTGTTTGTGGGTGATACGCAGTGCAGAGACGATGAGTAACTCTGTATTAAAGCATGACCTTTGCGAACTGATCATTGCAAAAATGGGTACCGCGGTCACTAATGATAGCACGAGGGGTCCCAAATCGGGCGAAGAGAGATTTTAAAATTTTGCAAACAACTCGGGCTCATTGAGTGAGGAGCGCTTTTACTTCAACCCATTAGACAAGTAGTCGACGCCACGAGAATGTAATTGTTCCCTCGAGAAGACGGGAACGGTCCCATAAAATCGATGCCCCACACGTCAAAGATCTCGCATACTTGAATTTCATTTTAGGGCATTTCATCTTTTTGCGAGATTTTAACTTGACGTTGACAAGCGTCACACCGTGTGACCAAGTCATGGGCATCTCGGTAAATAGTCGGCCAATAAAATCCAGAATCAAAGACTTTTTTAGCGGTGAGTTTGCACCATGATGTCCTCCGGTGGGTCCATTATGGCAAGCCGTAAGGATATCAACGGCTTCTTAGCCATGAACACATCGTCTAATCATTTTATCCGTACAAATTTGAAACAAGTAGGGGTCGTCCCAAAAATAATGCTTCACATCTTTGAAGAATTTTTTCTTTTGTTGGGACGACATCCATTTCACAATAAAATTTCCCGCATGGTAGTTTGCAATGTCGGCAAACCATGGCGGCTGTATTAGTTTAACGATTTAGTTAATAGCAAATCACATATACAAGTTTAAGAAGGGAATCCCACGAAAGGTAACCATACCAAGAGTCTCGAGAGGAAATGTTTTGGTAATTTCCTTGTTCTCGAGAACATTTTGGTCGGCCGCGAGATTCTCCCTAAAATCGGAGCTTCGGTTAACTTCTTCTTAAGTATATTAAATGATTCAACACATTCTTTCGAGAAGATGAAAGGTGTATCTTTTTCAAGAAGATGGGTCATCGGCCGGGCGATTTTAGAAAAGTCTTGAATAAATCGACGATAGAACCCGGCGTGACCTAAAAAACTTCGAATGCCTTTAACGAAAGTCGGATGAGGGAGTTTAGCTATAACATCAACTTTAGCTGTGTCGATCTCAATCCCGGGCTTTGAAATCTTAAGCCCTAGAACAATACCTTCTTTTACCATAAAATGGTGTTTCTCCTAATTTAGAACTAAATTAGTATCTTCGCACCGTTTGAGCATTTTGTCTAAATGGGAGAGGCATGAGGAGAAAGAATCCCTGAAGACCGAGAAATCGTCCATAAATACCTCCATTGTTTCCTCAATCATATCGTGGAAAATGGCCATCATGCACCTTTGGAACGTGCCTGGAGCATTACATAAGCCGAAAGGCATACGTCGGTAGGCAAATGTCCCATAAGGGCAAGTGAAGGTGGTCTTTTCTTGGTCTTGCGGGTCTATAGGAATTTGAAAATATCCCGAGAAACCATCTAGAAAAAAATAGTATTCATTTCCCGCGAGTTTCTCAAGCATTTGGTCCATAAACGGTAACGGGAAATGATCTTTACGAGTAGCATCATTTAACTTTCGGTAGTCAATGCATACACGCCATCCCATAACTAATCGAGTAGGTATCAACTCATTATCATCATTTTCAATTACGGTTATACCGCCCTTCTTAGGCACATAATGAACGGGGCTAACCCACGGGCTATCAGAGATAGGATAAATCAATCCGGCATCAAGGAGTTTGACAACTTCCTTTTTGATAACCTCATGAATTTTTAGGTTCACCCGTCTTTGATGTTGAATTTCAAGTTTAGAGTCATCCTCCATTAATATTTTGTGAGTACAAAATTGAGGGTCAATACCCTTTATATCGGAGATTTTCCAAGCGATGGCACGCTTGTGTGACTTTAAAACCTTTAGAAGTCAGACCTTCTCATCTTCTTTTAAGTCTTTAGCAATTATGACGGGTAGTTTATTGGTACCCTCTAAAAATGCATACTCAAGATGAGAAGGTAGATCCTTGAGCTCAAGCTCTCGAGGATCATCAATAGAAGACTTTACGATTTTAAGTTCCTCAACATGAAGCTCTTTCGGAGGGAGAGGAGATGATGGATCATCGTTTAATAACTTCTCGAGTAGAAGAAGGTCTCCCTTCGGATCAAAGTCGTCATCATCAATTCCCTGTGGAATTGAATCATTTGTAAGACAAGCTTTGATTTCTTCCAAAAAGAGGTCACCTTCCTCAAAAGGAGTGTGAGAGGGGGAAGAAGTAGAAAGGATAGGATCTAAAGACGGAGTGGGATTGCCACTCGTAGAACTATCCGAGAAACTGAGCACTTCTTGAGCATACTTCTCATAAGCTACGTCGATGACATCGATTCGATTAATCGACACGGCATCATTGTAGGAGTATCTCAAAGTTTGACCAATTTTAAAGGTTATGGCTTCATCATCAACTCGGATAGTTAATTCTTCACCATAAACATCAATCAAAGCTTGTGCCGTCCTCAAAAAGGGTCTCCCGAGAATTAAGGAAACCCCGAGGATTGACAACATAATCAACGACTACGAAGTCGGCCGGAAATAGAACTTTCCTACTTTTACAAAGACATCTTCGGCAATACCGGATAGACTAGTAGTCGATCAGTCTGCAAGTTCAAGAATCATTTAAGTAGGAGTAAGTTCGGGGAGTGAGAGCTTCTTCCATATGGAAAGAGGCATCAAGTTGATGCTTGCACCAAGATCGGCCAAGGCTAAGCATTCAACTAACTCCGGAAAATCACATGGAATAAGAAACTTGTCGGGGTCTCCAAGTTTTTCGGGCAACTTTTTTAGGATAACCGCCGAACAATTCTCATTCACCGGTGTTTTGGCTAAGTCAAACAATTTTTCTTTGTTATTAAGGAGACTTTTAAACATTGAAGCAAATTTTGGCATATGTAGAAGAGCATCCGCGAAACTAAGCTCGAAATGTAATTCCTTAAAGATTTCAACAAATTTCGAAGCTAGATTATCATCTTTTTCATGGAGCTTTTGTTTGTTGGCTCTCGAAGGATAAGGTATAGATGGTTTAGGCTTAGGATCAACAACGGGCTCATCAATGGGAGCTTGAATTTGGACTACCGGAGGTTAGATGTTTTTGGTACTCGGTTGCACCGTATCCTTTGTCACCTCGGGTTCCCGTTCCACCACCTTGGGAAGAGGTGGAATTGGAGGTCCATCATAAGAAATACCACTTCAGGTGGTGATTGCTTTCAAGTCACCTTTCAGGTTAGCAACGGTGTTGCTAGGAAGTGAACCCGTACCCGAAGAAGAAGCGGTATTCATTTGGAAAAAACTAGCCATCATATTCTTAAGCTCGTTGGTTTGATTTGACATTGAAGTTTGTATTGAAGTTTGCATTTCATTCCTTAATTCATTTTTCACATTATTAATTTGATTTTGCATGGCTTTTATATTAGTATCAATTATCTTCTTGTAATTCGACAATTCATTCGAAGGAGCAACTTGAGTTTGCTGAATCGGAGCTTGATAACTCGGATTTCCTTGATTGTTTCCTCGGTTTTGATTGTAACCTTGATTGTACCGGGTTTTATTATTTTGCACATTTGGTTGAGCAAAACTCGATGGTCGAATTTGGTTAGCTACACTTTGAGGACGGTATCCGGTATTTCCCTGATTATAGTTAACTGCGGCTGCTGAAACATATCCTTGAATATTATCTCGATATTCTGGAAAAACATTGCCATCGGTGGCAAGACATTGGTGGTAAGGATGCGGTCCACCACAAGTAACACAAATTTCCTCAACTGCTTTCACGGAAGCAGGAGGAGAAGATTTCTGATGAAGCATAGCCTTAACGGCGTCGACAAGAGTGGCAATCTCGGGAGAATGAGGGGTAGAAGAAGAAGGAGCATTCGTACTCACTTTTGAAACAATCGGTGTGTTCCGTGAGTTGCAAACTTTTGACTTGTTTTCAATAATTGTCAAAGCATCCCGAGGAGTTTTAGTCAAAAGATTACCACCGGCGGCGGCATTCAAAGAATCTTGATCGGTCGGGGTTAAAGCATTGTAGAAGGTATCAAGTTGATGCAACTCCGTAAAACCGTGATGAGGGCATGCACGAAGGAGATCCTTGAAACGGTCCCATGCCTCACAAAATGATTCATCAAAATGTTGTTGAAAATTCATAATTTCATTCCGGAGATTTATAGTTTTTGAAGGAGGAAAGAATTGGTTAATAAACTTGGTAACAAGATCTTCCCAAGTAAGAATGGAATGAGGGGGTTCTTTTTCGAGCCAAATCCGGGTTGCCCCCTCGATAGAAAAGGGAAAAAGCATAAGCTTAATCGACAAATCAGGCACATCTTTATACTTAATCATGGAAGTAATCTTGTTAAACCAACGAATGTGAGCATGTGGATCTTCTTTCTCAAATCCGTAAAATTTCTTTGAAGTTACGAGATTTAGAAGACCATGTTTAAGCTCAAAATTCTCCGCAAGAATAGTGGGAATAACAATAGCATCTCCGTAACCCTCGGTGGGTGCTTGGAGTAATTCCGCCATAGTACGTTGATCGGCCATCGTAACTACGGGATTTTCTTCAAGAGAAAATGGTTTGACTCTTTGTTTAGAACGTCTACGATTACGACTATTCGGAATCGTAGAAGTAGGATTCGTAGAAGGTTCACGAACGAATTTTGATGAAGAGCGAGTTTGCATACACTAAGAACAAAATAAGAGAAAAAAAAAGAGAAAAATATTTTTGTACCCGATAATCAAACAAGTGTACGGTGGCTCTCTAGAAAATACACAAAGAAGCGGAGGAGCGGGTAAGCGCGAAGCGTTTTAAAAACCTTCTCCTTTCGGGTTGAAGTTTGTAGGATCGACCCTACTTATACCTCTGTTATAGTTTGTAATCTAAAGGTGAGCCGATTCACAAGTGACACAACGGTTGATTTTGTTGTTTTTCCTAAAAAAAAATTGGAATTTGTAATTACTGATAATAGAAGAAAATGTCACAAATTGAAAGAGATAACTTCATGGGTGAAGGGTCTCTCTCAAACACTAATCTTCAAAACGTACATAATAAATCGTTTCCAGCCTCCCGGCAACGGCGCAAGAATTGATTTTGAACTTAATTATACTTATATATATATATATATATATATATGCCAAAAATTGATTTCAACTTAATTATACTTATATATAAAACCTAATATACATATATATAATTAAAATCAAAATATCAAATAATGAAAGAGTGAGGAAAGTATTCCGTAAGGTTTTTAAGAAGGAAGATTACTTTTATCCAAAGTAAAATCCAAAACCTTCCCGAGTCGTATCCCGACGAGGCGTGAATTGAAAATCGAGGTTAAGTTCGTGATCGAGTGATTAAACAATCAATGATTTTGATTTTGGATTCTATTTCTACTAATAACATGCAAAAACAAATAAAGGCAAGCTAAAATTAAAAGCAATTAAGGTTAAAACACGAAAACGATAACGGGAATCAAAACTCGAGCTCTAAAAACCTAAATTATCAAATTTTAACCCTACAAATGCAAATTTAATTTTTAAATGTCCTAAATAATTAAAAATAATTTTAGAAAAAAGAATTATATTTTTTTTGACTTTTATTTAATTTATTATGAATTAAAAACTGTTTTAATCTAAAAATATTATTAAAAATATGAAACTAATTTATAAAAAACTGAAAAATTCAGGAAAAGTCCTTTGAACAGTTTAGAACTTAAGAAAAATAAAAGGGTACAAACAGCTTATTGAAATAAGCTGTTATTAAGCTAAAAATGGCTGAAAGGCTTAATAGCTAAAAAGGGTATAAAAGAAAAATGGGGTGAAGTTATAACGAAAAAGACCCAAGGGCGAGTTGGCAGTGTGTGGTGGTGTTGAGGTGTTGGTGTGTGAAGGGGAGGTCACAGGTTCGACCCCTGTGGCTTCCCTTTTTGAAAATTATGTTTTTTAATTTTCTTTTTGAAAAAAGATAAAAAGCTAAGAAAAATAAGCAACTTTTAAAAAGGGACTTTTAACAGAACTTAAAAATAAGCTATAAAAAAGCAAACTTAAGTGACAGATTGGCTTTTTTAAGCTAAGTGACTAAAGCTAACTGTTAGGCTTTTTTTAAGCTTAATAAGCAACAAAGAAAGCAAATAAGCTAAAAACAAATGATTACTAAACCCTAATAAGCATAAAAGACTTAAAATAAGCAAAACAAATAAGCAGGAAAAAGCAAAAAGCAAATAAGCAATTTCAACTAAAAGTTATCTAATCATGGCTGAGAAGGCATTTTTAAGCTAAATTTAAAGCTGCTAAACCAATAAGCTTAAGTCTAAAACCTTAAAACAGATTAAGTTTAACCTATAAGCTACTAGAATAAGCCAAAAACACACATTTAAGAACACTAAATAAGCTAGAAAAAAGCTTATGAATAAGGCAGTTCAGGCTGATTTCATGGTTTTTGGTTTTTTCAAGTTTTTATAAAAGACTAAGTGGCTTTTGCAGCCCTATTTTTAAGCCAGTAAAAGAGTTTTAAAACCATTAATAAGCTCAAACAGATTGAGCTTACACACCAATGAGCTTATGTAATGAAAATCAGAACTAAAAACTTACTTTATCTAATCTAAATTTGTGCTTGAAAAGTGGTCACCAAACTTTTAAAAAACTGAACACTACTATGACAGTTTTGAACCAAAACCAAAAATGACAAATGCACACTTAACTTGCTCTATTCCTATTGAATCCAGAAACAAAATAAAACATAAACATGACCTTAAAACAACTTTTTAAACAAAAATCAAATATAAACAGTTTGAAAACTTTTTGATTCTAGCAGACTTTAAATTTTGATAAATAAACCTCAAAACTAAATAAAACTTATTCAAACTTCATTAAAACTCAAACTAATACTAATTTAAAGCTAATCAAACTTAGATTTTAAAACCAAAAGTACACAAGCAGTATTAACTCTTGGTTAATACTGCTAACCCAAACACCCCTTTAAAATCTCAAAGACCATTTTAAGCTTGATTTACACTGGTTTAAGCTAAGGTTTTTTTAAAACAGATGATAAACTATCAATATTAAAACTTAATAAGCTAATTCCAACCTTCAATAAGCACTTATCAGTAAGCAAACAACATAAGCAAATTTTAAGCTAAAAAGGACAATTTTGTACTAAAACGTGAACAAAGAAAATTTAAACTACAAGCAGGCATAAATAAGCATTAGACATAAATAATAAGCATAATTAAATAGAAATAAGCACTAAAATAAGCAGCTTAATAAGCAAACAGTAAAATAAGCTAAAAAGTGAAAAATGGAACTTACTTTTCCCTTTGCTCTAAACAAGGGTGAGTTTGCTCTTAGAGAGCTTATCTACTAAGCTCCAGCTTATCTATGATAAGCTGGTATTGTCTTAAAAGCCCTTCCAGGTCTGGCTTTTCATCCAATAAGCTGTGGTGATTTTTGGTGAAATTTTCTTAAAAGCTTATATAAAGGTTTCTTTTGTTTTAGTTAAACAGCTTAAACAAGAGCTTATATGAGCTTTTTAGAACATTTCCAAACATATAATTTACTTAAACATAAAAAACAGAATTTAACAATAAAAACTTAAATTTCATTAAACTTAAAAACTTTTACAATTCTTGAAGAAAGTTACAATAAGCTGATTGAAAAGATGTAAAATACAATAAAAAGCTAAACTAAATTACTACTTAAAAACTTTTTCTCTCATGTGTTAAAACACACACTACTTATAGCTATCTTGAGAAGCTTAAGTCCTTTGAGGTGTGTTTCTTGTGTGAGTGATCTCCAGGCCTTAATCTGAGCCCTTCATTTTGCTTGTTCACCAAGTAGTATGATCACAGCCCTTGAATTGGTCTTCAATTCATCAACGAATGAGAAGTTAGGGGATTGCCAAGGTGGATTTGTTGGTTTGTGAAGTGGGGTTGAAGTGGGAAAGTGATGGGTTTGTTTGTTGGAGCAGGGGTCGAGGTGAGAGTGACAGATGAACAGTAGCAATGGCGGGAAAAGGGGTGTGTTTCTTTTGGGGATAACGGTGTTAAGGGTGAATGACTAATGGTGTAAACCATTAAGGACTAATGGTGTTAGTCCTTAAGGACTAATGGTGTAATAAGATAAAAGGGATTATGGTTAAGGGTTATGTTGGGCTTATATTTGGGCCGGGCTATATGGTTTTGGATTTGGGCTTTATAAAGGTATTTGGTTTAATAGAAAATCTTAATGGGCTGACTCGGCCCATTAACTTGGGTGCGGGTTGGCCCATTTAAGGTGAACACGTCTTTGGCTTCGACTTTGACTTTGACTTTTTGACTTTGACTTTTCACGCTCTTTCCATTCCCGTGCTCGGTTTTGTCGGTTTTGTCTTTGTTTTTGTCCTTTAGTGAATATCCGATACCTGAACAGTATACCAAGCAAAACAAACATATATTTAGCATTTTATGTCTGTTTTTGGTCATTTAGGCTCATTTTTATAGGTAAAAGGTATGTGTAATTAAGCACATACCAGTTATTCAAAGTACATGGTACTTACACGACCTATAAATTACTTAGGTTGCATTCGGTCCTATCCGTGACGTTCCATTTCACTTGATTCATATACTCTAGTTTATTCACTAAGGTGAGTTCATAGCCCCATGTTTTACTATATCAATGATTTACAACTTTTGGGGTGAGAAACATGCATTGTTTTACAAATTGGACGCAAGTGTACATTTTATCATGATTACGTGTTTGCCTAAGTAGCAATAACCCACTGTGCCCATTATCATGAACTGTCAATTACTTTGTGTGAGCGCGAATGTTATAAATAGATCTATTTGGGATTGACATCCCCGTTCGGGTGAGTAGCACTCACTGTGCCTGTTTGCCGAACAACAGACGTATATCATGTCGGATTTGGGATGTTGCGGGTTAGAACATCATCAAGGGCAATGTTGGCAATTTATATTGCAATTCATACATGTCGAGCTTCAGTGTCATGAGCTTAGGGAAACATAATTACACTTTGTGATGTTTGCATCCGTTGCATTATCATACACTTGGAAATCTTGCGGTCCTACATCATATTTACATAAACCTATGAATTCACCAACTTTATGTTGACGTTTTAAAGCATGTTTTCTCAGGTCAATGAGGCACGAGGTGCTAAGGATACATTGGGATAGTCTTTTGGGGAGTCATCCATTAAAGACTTAGAGTCATTACATATTGGGATTTTTGTTATGATCTAAAATTTTTGTTATCAAATGTTAAACAATTTAAGCCGTTGTGCTTTGTATTAAACAATTTCAATGAATCCAATGTATCGTATTTTAAACGACTCTTTTAAGAGGTCGTTCTCATATCTTGTGCTATTGATCTATGATGTAACGCTCCCGGATACTCATATTCCGCTGCGACCCAAATTGGGGGTGTTACAAACTCCCCTAGGATTTGCTCGGTATGATCCTCCATGATAAGTATACGAGCAACTATGTGTGTTAAAAATGTCTGGACACCAGCTTGACTACCACACACATAAAGTTCCAGAATATATGTACACCATCAATTTCATCAATTCATTCAGTATGTTCCTGTCTAAGTTATAAAGAAAACATTGCAATTGTATCTACGAATAAACGTTGGTTAGAAAAATAAACTAAAAACGATAACTGTACAGGAAGTCGATATGCCGTATCCATGTTACTGGATACGCTGTATCGAGACCTATATGAAAAATAAACCTAATACGCGTCAGAGGTCAAATACGTTGTATTCAAAAAACTGAACACGCCGTATTGACAAGTCTGACAATAAAAATTTTAAAGTGCGGGAAAATAAAAGGATAACGTCCAGGTTGTTCAATACGCCATTTTCATGGAATTGAATACGCCGTATCGACAACCTGGGAAGACAGACTCGACAAAAATTGAGATTGCATTTCGGGTTATCTCCCGGCAAGCCCTTTGTGTACAGAAAAGTCTTTAAGTTAGACTTGCTTCAGCTCTTTTTCATTTTAAATTTTGAAATTACATTCCGGTTTTACGTCGTTCTTGTCGCGGATCACCCTTCGTTCATCTCGCGAAAAATCCTTTCGTAGGCTTGAGATATGCTCTCATTGGGTTGTAGCGAAATATCTTGCTCATGCTCTTTGATAGCAACATGTTCCTTCAATCTTCTTTCCTCTTTTCAACATAGCTAAGATCATCATACCGAATTAAGTAGTCATCTAAATTTCCTAAACTATCATTTACATCCATTCCCTTAAGTCGTTCTTGATTTGCTTGAGTTGCATTACTATCCCTATTTATTTCATTCATTAGGTAGGTAATTCTTCCGAGCATCTCCACATGATTCTTGCTTTTCATGCTTTTCCTTCTTTTTCCACCAATTTTGGAAAAATTCATGATAAATCGTTCCAATAGGTGTTTCACAAGTGAACAAATTGACATCCAACTAGAGCAAGTCGAACACTTCGGGTTCCCCAATGTATCCTTTGATTCTCAAACTCTCCATTCTAGCTACTAAAAGAGATCAAAAAATCGTCAGTAGGATAAGTTCAGAAGAAATAGAATACAGAAAACTAAACATGAAAACAACATATGAAAAAGAAACATTGTTGCTATATCAGATAACCGATACGTCGTACTCATAATTGGATACGCCGTATCGATGTCATCAGACATTACTTAGTTCTTGGTTACTAGTTTTTACTCGTTTGATCCCAAGATTTCATATTTCCCCAATCAAAAGTATCATGACTAAAGAATGAATGGGAAGCTTTTCTTAACACAATCTATGATAACGCTCAAATTATACATATTTTCATATGCGTTATCAGTGCTTTTATATATCTATTTTGGTTAATAATAAGAACTTTCGGTACTTAATCAAGTATATTTGCTAACGTAGGTTCATGGAACGTGTCATGGAAGAAAACGAAAGAATACACGAAGATATAGAGCTTAAACGAAGAAGTAAACTTAAGTTAAAGATCTCCCAACACCTGTTTATTGTTTTGGCCATAACTCGGTCATACGAACTCAGATTGACACGATTCTGGTGGCCACGCGACTGGGAAACAATTATCTACAACTTAGTGAAAATGCTAGGAGCTGTAAATGCCTAAAGTACACTGGTTTTTAATAAAGAGCGGCACACTTTATGGGAGATGCAATTAATTCGCGAATTTGGCCCAAAATCCGTCCACATACATCCCCAACTTGGTCCCCAAGTATTCTCTAGCCTATAAATACCCCCTTCGGTTCTTGGGACGATATATATCACATACACAATCTATAGAGTTCACAAGAGGAAGATCCAAAGTCGTAAGGAGGGAACTTTTGTACCAAGGGGCGAAGTACGCCGCATAATTTATATTGTGCGCCATACTATTCACCATCACAAAGTACGCTGCACTTTCCTATATGTGCGGCGCACTTGTGTCTAGCATTAAATATCCTTAACCGACAATCAGCTAAGTACGCCGCACTTTTAATATTGTGCGCCGTACTTTTGGACTCAAACAACCTATAAATTGAGAGGATTTCTAGCCATTTGAAATATCTCACACACACTTCAACAGCAACTCTCCCATCAATCCACACCATCTAATCACGAATCTACAAGTGTGGTGACAGCACCTTAAGTGTTCGGGTCGATAGGAATTGATAGCTTGGGTTTTAGAATAGTTTTTTATTGTGAAAACTAATTGTCGAATCATTGAACTTATAATCATTTGGTATAATTTCTATAACTCTTTTAATATGAAGATTTCTGGAATTTATATGTTTGTTTTTAGCTTCATATCTTTGATCATGAAGTAGTCATTTTGTGTTTGTTTGGGTGATATATGATCTTTGATATGTAGTGTTTGGATATGTGTTTATTGAATTGGTAAAACATATTTAATATAAGAATATAGGCCGAAAGAGTTCTTTTATATATGTGTTTTATCATTCCACAATATATATTGGTTATAATAACGTCTAAAGGTCGTAAGGATTTGTTATTATTCATCAATATAATCACTAGTTACACTTAAAGGCCGAAAGGATTTGTGACTCGTGATATCTTTATTTTCTAAACTTGTAAACACTATCCTATACACTTCTATGTCTTAGTGATTATTGCCTAAACAAATGTGCTTTAATTTGATAAGTGACAATCATTTTAGCCTTAGCACCTTAATTACAAACTGTGAAAACTACAATTCTCTTGGGACGACTTGGACTTATCTAAAGCTATATTACATACGAAAGGGTATACTTACCCGTGTTGTGTTTTTAGTAAAAATCGGTATTTCTAGCATTATAAATTTAAAGCTTGCAAAACACACATCAATCGAAACAAAAATTCCTAATTCTAATATCCATAAACCTAATTTTTGTCAATTGGAAATAAGAAATTGAATTCGTTACCTTGTTTTGAGAATTAGGAAAGGAAAGCAATAAAAGACAGATTAAACTAATGATCTTCTAAAAGTTAACTGTGTGTGTTCGTGTGAGAGGAAAAATTTTCTGCGTAAAAATGGAATCCTTCGTATTTAAAGGATATTTATATTCTTTCGTATATACGCCGTATCGATTATGTTCTATACTCCGTATTTGAGATTAAAAGTTGACCAGTCAAAAGTTTGTTAAAATTCTTGATACGGCGTATTGATTTAAGGTCGATACGCCGTATCCGTTCTAGAAGACCAATTATTCTGGTGAATAAAATAAACATACCTTGGCCTTCGCAGTACTCGTATAAGCACCATCCTTATAGAACAGCTTAGGGTCAAAGGGAATGCCAAATGAAACATATAAATTTAGATGATATTTAATAGCATTCCTTCGTTAAAATATCTCCGAGTCATGATTTTGATATCCAGTTTTATAACAAAATCTTCAATCGTGAGAATCCTACTAATTGTATCATGACTCGTTTTCCCATTCTTTTTTAACACATCTACATAGGAATCAAAATCAGTATTAATTATGTTCTGTAAGGGTTTGACAAAGACGTCCTTAGAAGATTGCATGATACCTATTTTATCTTCATCATTGCCCTTATCCAATTGCAAACTATTGTCAAAAGAAATTTCATAAGAAAATAGATCTTCATCAATATTTAAGATGTTGAATTTTTCTTTTTTAGAAAACCGTTTCTTTAAAGCTTTTCTTTCTGATATAAAATTGTATTCTTCATAATCATGTTCGGGTAATGGTGTTTAATTTTCCCACTTAATATTTTTGATGACCTAAGAACTCAATGTTTGGTTAGATGAGAAATCAGATTTTAATTTGAATGCATCATCATAAACTATAGCTAGAAATTTTGTTTCAAAAAATCTGAGGTAGCTAATATCTTCGATATAATTGATCTTACCATACTTAGCAGTTCTCCAGTTATACACTTTACCATTTCTAAGAGCTTTCTCGGTTGTCCATCTCCTACAACAAATTGATTAGAAAAAAAGAATATCAAACTAATAAAAACTAAACTAAATGCAGAAAGAAAAACAAACACACAAATATGCAAAATTATATAAATGCAAACCAAACAAATCTAAACTAATCTAAAAATACTAAATCTAAACTAAAACACTAATAAACAAGAATTAAACAACTTCACTCCCTGGCAGCGGCGTAAAAAACTTGATGTGTGTCGTTGTGTGTAGGTAATTTATTTATCAAGTTTTATTATTTATATTTTGCCGACTTTACCTATTAACTCACACTAACGGGAAGTGTACCCGATCAATTATAGGTTCGTTGGTAAGTAGGGTGTCGATCAATAAGACTGAGCGTTAATACTTAAATCTATCAGTATTTTAGTTGTCTATGCTAGTCCTAATTAATTCTACTTAAACCTAAACTAACGCAAAGGGGGGTTTTCAGCCTGAAAGACTGGCACGAGTTTTGGTTTTAATCTAAACCAAATAAGACAATTAACACACACAAGCAGATAAACAAACGATAAAGAAGCGGTCGAGCACTAATGTAAGGAAAACGTATTAGCCAGTTTAATCTAATAAAATGTAGGAATTTTTTATGTGTGCAATGATTGTATTACTTCGTTGGTGTTATATCATTCCCTAAGCTTAGGTGGCTCTTCTCCCAAAACTTAATCAAGTTAATCCTGTCACAATTAAATTAATTCCTCATAAAGCATACACCGCTGATTATAATCTATCTAGGAGATAATACTGGTGATATATCGAAACCTAGCTCATTGAGGCTTTACATACTTTTGCCTAATCGTTATATATATGATGGTAGTCCACGGTCTAAGCACTTACCCAAAGAAACAGAACGTTATGTGTAATCCTAAGTCACCTCTTAGTCTACCTATTCACTTATAGTCCTTTTATTCCAAAGTCACATGTATAAGTTATATGTAGTTCTATCCCAGACTCTAGTCTACTTGGTCTGTAATTCTAGATCCAGTTGAATGATAGATTAAACACATAATCAAACATAAAATGATATGAAGTGATAAACATAATCAACATGCAACGAAAAGGTAAATAATTGATATAAACAAACCAAACATTAAATTATCATAAACATGGCTAATACCTACAGGTATTAGCCCATAGTCATTGTAACAAAATACAATATCATAGACGAACGATTAAAGTAAAGGAAACAATACGGTAACCGAACGCGTATAGCATAGTATTAAGATTACAAGAGCTTTCCTATTGTCTTGAGGCACTTGCTGACCTTCTTGGCTTCTTAAAATCATCTATAGATCGAACTTGGTGGTTAAGGTCTTCTATGCATGTTGAAAACCGAGTTTCAGGTTTTCTTTTTATAAGCTCTAAAAACAGGTCGATATGCCGTATTGGAGGGGTCTGATACGGCGTATTGGGTAACTTGGCATGGGCTTCATGATTATAATATTTTGGAATATTCATCATCTGCTTCCCTATACGGCGTATTGGATATCCTGGATATGGCGTATTGGATGTAAGTCGTGCTTGTTCTGAATGTTGATCAGAGTATCATATACGGCGTATCTGCTGATGTGGATATGGCGTATTCTTCAAAGTCAGGCAATGGTCTTGAATTCATCTAAGTCTTAGGATACGGCGTATTTGTCTAGAATAATACGGCGTATTGGTTTTCAGAATCAGTAGACTTTCTTGAATTCCTCGTTTATGCTCCAAAACACGTTCTTTTCGTCATCTTTTGCCAATTGCTCGATAATAACTGATATTAACAAATATAAACAATTAAGTACCAAATCTTATATAAAATAATGTAAAATGAGCAATATAGCTGGGATAAATGATGCTAATAATGTAACATTATTTGATGTCATCAATTATCATTTGATCAAAGATGATACTCTATTGGTGAGTGTGTATACTATTGGAAAAGTGACTGTGAAAGGGATGCTTATTCCAAATGATTTGCTCACTAATGCAATCTGAGATACTCAGGAGTATAAGGATTATGAGGAGAAGTATGGAGGGGTAGAAGTTCCAATGATTTAGCCAAAACTGGTTGAATCTACCCAAGAAACACATAGGACACCTAAAGCCACTAGGACTCCTAACTATGCAGATGTTATTCAAAAGAAAAGGAAAGGTAAACAAGTTGTTGGAGAGACAAGTTCACCAAGGAAATCTCTCAAGATCACGATCAAGCAACAAAATATTAAACCCACAACTCCTTTACCTCTAAGTGATGATAGAGAACGTGATGAGATTCATGAAGCTACTCATCTGAGCTTCGCTTTACACAAAATCATTAAAATTCATGAGGAACAACAAAACGTGGTTGCAGTTAAAGAACACTTGTTGGCTAAGGATGTGGAAAAGATTGTTAAGGGAAAAGAGTCTGATGGAACAGAGTTTGCCGATTCTGTATTCCTTAGTGATGATGAAGATTCCGGTAATAGGATAAGGAAAATCCGGAAGAAGTTGATGATGATGATGATAAGATAAAAGATGATAAGATAGATGATGATGATGATGATCACACTAATCATGCATTAATCAAAAATTAAAGTACAGGTAGTTTGGAGATTAGGACTAAGAAGATGCAGACACCCATTCCCTCACCCCCTAGATCCCCTAGGAAAGACTTATCCTTAGATAAGGCTATTGCTCAGGAATTGATGGTTTCTGTATCACTAACACCCGCTTCTTCATCTCAAGATCATTCAAAACTTAATTCCAACAAATGCAAAATACTCCCAAGAAGTATTGCCCAGATGAGCAGACGACGTGGTCAACTCAGGAAGCAGACGAATAGAACCTTTGTTATTAACAACTATTTTCAGGATAAAATGAAGGAAATGAATGAAACTATCCACAACACAGTTCCAGAGCTGACTGTATCAACAAAAAATGATCTTATTAAAGAATCACTTCTAAGAATGGTAAATGATGCGGTCAAGCAAGATAGAGAGTCTTCACTAGCTATTGTACCTGCCCTGATTTCATAAGAATTTGCTAAACATGAACCTAAGATAATTGAAGAAATTTTCAGGATTTACATGCAGAATACAGTTCTTAACGTTCATCCTACAAGTGCTTCCACTGCTACAACAAAAACTGCTAATCTACAACAACAACTTTATTTAAAGATAAAGATGGATCTTTAAGCATCCATAGTTGTAGGATGTTCTTAAGGCTAAGTTCAAAAGGTTTTTAGCCTCAGCTGGTTCTTGCAGGGATGATGCCTTTCGCAAACGTGATCATGATGAACATCAAGGAGATTATGGTCCTCCCGAGGGGGAGAAAAGTGAGAAAAGGAAAAAAGACATCTAAAAGCTCAATGTCTGTAAAGAGGCTTTTCATCAAAACAACCAGTTTAGGAATCCAAAACTTTTGTATCAGAACGTCAACAGCAACAACAAGAATGGGATGCATGGGTTGAGGATCCAGTTATTGATGAAGATGAGGTGATTCTAGATGATGAAACTCCAGAAATAATTGAAGAGTTTTAAAATATTGATAAACGAGTTCCAATTATCTTTGATCATGAAAGAATAGAGGCTACATTAAGAGATATGTTAGCAATCAATTCAGAGATGCTAAAGAATATGCCTACTATTTAGAACAATCGCAGAACTATTTAGAAAATCAAAAAGTGTGGGAAAGCAGGCAGGAGGATCTAAGACGTTCAAAGCCATATGCTCTTGTTTTCTATGGTCCCTAGATAAATCCAAATGAACCTCCAAGGTATCTATATAACAAGAATTTATTTTTCTTTAAGTATGGGAACACTGAGGAGAAGAGGTATGTGCTCTCACTTCACAAGATACACGTTGTTTCTTTTCCTAAAGAAGATCTAGAAGAAAAGTTGATACAATGGGTGAGAAACGAATTCAAGACATTCAACGAAGAAGCACGATTGTCAATTCAACATTAGGCAGATTCATGGCATAAAAGGATGTACAAGATCAATCACAAGAAAGTTAAAGATAATTTAGAAGAATTGTTCTCTTATCACAGAATTGTTAAAGTTGTTAGAGTTACAACTGAACAACAACACAGGCTTCATTACATGGATCAAATTATTGTGATGAGAGAAAATGACAAACCAGATAGCTTTTCTAAGGCTGACTTCAAGTATCTGAACAAGAACAATATTGAAGATATGTACTACCTTTGCCGGAACAAGAAGGTCAATTATCGTGAAAACAAGTTGCTAAATTCTTTGATGACATTCATTAGAAGTCGTGTAATCTAGGAGAGAGTTCATGAATTTCAGCTGGGAATAAAAAGCTACCAGATCAAGATCAACCTCACTGCTCCAACATTGATCTTCCTTGGTATAGAGGAATGTGAACCCTTCTCAATTGTAGATAAACCAACTACAGGTTTGATTTACTTGAACAACAAGAATGAGAAGAGGTTTATGGATCTGGAAGAGCTACCACACTTTTGTGATTCTACTTTGGAAAAGGTGCTGAAAGAAGTAAATATGAAGATCTTTGAGACAGAGTTTCTGAAGAAGGCTCCACTGCTTGGAAGCTTAGACCTTATTATAATGAAAGCATACGAAAGAGAGATTAAGAAACGTCTAAGTCATCGTGAGCATATGAGAAGATAGGAGTCTTTTGTGAATGGAATACCAGTTCTACAAACGATGAGGCATCAATAATAATCAACCCTTATGGGGAGATTGTTAGTATTAGAAAAAGTATTAATTATTAACAATGAATTGGTCTTGTAATAAATAGTATTATTAGTATTATTTATAATGTAATAAGTCTTACTTGGTCAAACTTAAGTAAATGTTGACCAAGTAGACAAAGTAGGAAGGTAGGACAACTAGTATACATACCTCATTAGTGAGAGGTTTAGAGATAAGTCTTTTGTAATCTCCTCCATTCCCCTTCTCTTTTTCTTTCTTTATGAAAATTGAAAATATGTAAAAAGTAAACACTCTAGCCTCTTCTCTCTATCTCTTAATCTTCCTTAATAATATCTATGCAAACATGACGTATAACAGATGCGTTGAGATAATATTGATGATATGTTAAACGAATGAGTCGAGATATATTGATATACGACAAAAAATTTATTAGTTTTGACCAAAACTTTATTGACTTCGACCAGAACCTATAGCGACAACATGTAGTCACTATAGGTCGTCGCTAAAAGCTTTTTTTACCATAATAACAGATCTGGTTTACTCTTATCCTCACAAACATATTACACACTCTTATCCTCACAAACACATTACACACTCTTATCCTTACAAACACATTACACACTCTTATCCTCACAATCACTAACACATTACACACTCTTATCCTCACAACCACCATCTCACCTACCACCACCACCACCGCCCAGCTTATCCAAATGGAGCCATATGTAGCTTTTCAGTGTCCTTGTGGAAAAGGAGATGTATTGCTCATAAAATCACATCAACCTCACAATCGTGGTAAACTATACTATGCATGTCGTCTTTCAAATGAAAACAGTCATAAGTTTTTATTTATATAATATATAACTAATTTGGTTGTTAAAAAGACATTTTCTATTATTTGCTTACTCTGTAACAGTCAATAATAAAATATCTTAGATGTGGATATTTTATGTGGAATGATGAGCTCAGGCTTCGTCTAAGTTCTTCTCCTATACCTTCAACACCTCCAAGTTTTTCTGCGGGACCTTTTGGATATGCACTGAGTCTTGAAAATGTAGATTGCTCAATTTGCAAGTTTTTGGCTGCAAAGATAAAGATACTGGAGGCAACACTAGATATGGAAAGGCATCCCAAGAACCACACACGTGAGTTAACTGCAACACTTTCACGAGCTTTTAAATGATATGTAAAAATTTGGTGTGTAGTAGTTTTTCACTTAGCCAAAGCAATTTAGCATTTGCAATGTAATTCGTATGTTTTAATGTGTTATTAATGTTAAAACGTTAATCGATTAAGAATGTAATTCGTATGGTTTAGTTATTTATTGTGGTTTAACACCGTTCAATTCAGTTAACTTATCAAATCAACCGGAATAATTTTAAATCACTTATAGTTAAGTTAAAATGTTTATAATTAATTTAAATAATTTTTTTAATAAGAGTTTTTTTTAACGACCACCTTTAGCAAATACATGTAGTGTCGCTAAAGGGTTACCGTCAAAACTTCTGCCACCGGGAAAGTAAAGATTTTACCTTGACTATTTTTGGGTCTTTGCCAGACTTCTAGCGACCCCATGTAGTTGCTAGAAGTTATGGTTAAAGTTGGACTTTTTGCTAGTTCTTTCTTGACAATTTTATGTGTCGTTGCGTGACTTCTAGCGACCCCCTGTAGTCGCTAGAAGTTATGGTCAAAGTTGTACTTTTTGCTAGTTTTTGTTTTGTTGTCTACTAGCGACCACGTGTAGTCGCAAGAAGTGAAAGTTTAGTCGCTAGAAGTTTTGGTCAAAGACGGAGCATGAAGGTGGATTTTTTTGTCGTCTAGTGCACCTACGGCAACTACATTCCGTGGTCGCGAGAAGTTGTTTTTAGTGTAGTGCCACTTGCTCTCTCCCGATCGAGTTGATATTGGTCATACGAGTGAGCTTTTAGTTTACTTTTATGGATTAAAATCAATTTATGTTGAACTCAACTCTCTCATTTTAGTGATGTTATGAGAGTGAAAAAACCAATGGGTCTAATTCTTTAAGGAAAATACTGCATCCACAAAAATTTTACAAATAAAGTTTCACAAAATGACTTGTCACCAATCAAATTAATCTTAATCAATTCTCTCTCTACCTTTTACATTCATAACTCCTAATGGATGCATGACAAATCATTTTGTGAGAAAAAATTTTGTGAATGTAGAACACCTCATTTTTTAATTAGAGGTGGATTTATTTTTTTCATTCACTTTGTTTTCATTGGTTAAGGATAGGCAACATAAGTAGTGAACATAATAGGATCATTGTCCTTACTTTTTTCACTAAAAAGTAAAAACTTTGTTATTCGGTGATATTATACTTAGCATTATTAAAGCCACTTTGTTTCCATTCTCACTATGGACGTCACTATAAACATGCATTACTATACGGATGGTTAGGGCATGTTTCTTTTTTCTTAACCGACATTTTGCTAACAAACTCATTTGCATATAGGAAAGTTTTATGTTTTGTTAGAGAAATGTTATGTTCACAAAAGATTTACAAAAAAGTTTTCATACAATGATATGGCAACATTATTTGTCAACCAAAATAATTGTGAAAGAGCAAGACCTTTTTTGATTGGAGAAATAATATTGTCACATCATTGTGTAAAAACATTTTTGTAAATATTTTGTGGATATATATCATTTATCTTCTTTTTAACTTATTACAAACAAAATTCCTTACGCTCAGTTCTCGAGTTTTAAAGCACATGAAAAGAAAAGAAAAGAAAGTAAAAGAAAGGTAAAAAAAAGAAAGTGAAGGAAAAAGAAAAAAAGTTAGTCACTTATTTTGTGTTCTCAAGTTTCAAAATAATTGAAAGGAAGGAAAGAGACCAGATATGTAAACTTACGATTATACCCTCTAAACAAAATATCTACATGAGCAACAATTGAATGATGAGGGTAATTTAGTCAATATAAGCATAATCCTTCTCAATCCTTTCCAATCCTCCCAAAAATGGGAGGAAAGATTTGGGATAAAAAACTTTCATATATCACCTCTTTTTCCTTTCCTTTCATTTCTTTTCTTTTTACAAAAAATCTCAAAAACAAAAATATTTTTTAGTCCCTTTCCATTTCTTTTCCTTTCTCTTCAATTTTAATCTCGAGAACACACCGTTAATGTAAAAGGGGGCAAAACCTACCCTCTTCTACTTTTTCTTTTTCTTCTTTTCTGGTTACCAACCAACAATTTTTCCATTTCTTCTTGTTCATTTAGTACACAAAACTTCTCACCACTGCACCACCAATCGCCACCACCGGCACCACCAATCACTACCGCACCACACAAACCCAAAAGCATCGTCGCCTCACCACCACTATCTCTACCGTCGTCACCTTCAACCAGTGTTGTTCCCTAAACCCCAAACAATCCACTGTTGTGCGCCACCGCACACTCTTGCAGATCTAATGACCACCACTGCCAAATTTTAACACTTATAATATGTCGTCATCCGCTACCTTCATGCCGCAGGTGACATCCTTTCTCCATCACATCCTCCCTGTTGTAACTTTGATGCCACCTCCAATCTACTGTGAAAAATTTGGTATTTTTTTAAGGGGTTGAGGAAGATGGTTTTGAGTTTTTTATAAAGCAAATTACCAAACAAGTCTACTTGTGTACCCCTTTTATCAAGCCAGACCATTTTTCATCACTTTACCAAAACGACCCAAGATGCCTTAACTCGTGCATCTCAACGCACAAGGTTTATGCATATCGGACACATTTTGGTTATGCACACAGGCGCATAAGATTTATGCATATATTTGTTTTTCGTTTGTATTCATGTAAATAATAAGAGGACAAATGCGTGTTGGAATTTGTAACACGTTTAAGTAGTCAAAAAGAAGAGGAACTATAAAGATTGTTGATGTGCCAAATATTATAATAAAAGTTTTACTAGTACGAAGAAAAATATCATTCAAAGAAAAACTATGCAGGGAATATGTAACTAAATTTTATGTGTTATTCTTTTGTGTACAAAAGTTATAAAACATTGTTGTGCTAGACCATTATTCAACATTCACCCAACAAACTCTTCATAAAGTTATTGGCCCATTTATTCATTTTATGAAGAAGTATTATGCATTGGTGGTGAATGATGTACCATAGTGAATAGATAATAAAATGAAGCGTAAGCACATAAGTTATGCATCAGGTGCATAAAGGTTTCACAAGATGCACCAGGTTCACAAATTATGGATGCATTATATATACATCAAACCCACGGAAACATTTTCGATACCTAATAACTTTAAAATAATCGATATGGTCACAAACGTAACAACACCATTATATTAAACAAAAAAACCCATATAGGCCAAAAAAATAAACAAACACTTTAATATGAGGGGCCCAACACATAAGTCATATAAAAAAAATTATTACTAATATACACATTTGTCGACAAACTAGCTTAAAATTCGTATAAAATCTGACCCAAAATCTGACCAAAAGTATAAAAAAAAAAAAAAACTAGCCCAAAATTAGCCTGAAATCTGGCCCAAAGTAAAAAAAATACAAAACGGTCCCTTAACTTTTAACTATTTACGATTTTCTTACACAAAAAATCCCGTAAAAAAATTAACAAAAAAAAAACACTTTGTCAATTTTTTATTGTTTCACCAACTTTTTACATTCATCGGCCCAAATAAAAAGATATCGAACCGTCACAAACAAAAGATAATATTCGGGAAAAAATTAACCCGCCCAACGCAACAAAAATATTCCGAATCATAAAAAAAAGGAAATATCGGAGAAAAAATTAGGCCAAAAAAAAACCAAAAAAATAGCCTAAAAATTGCGCCCCAAGTAAAATAATACCAAAACGGACCTCACCTATTCCATTTTTGACTATTTACGATTTTCTTTCACACAACATTCACGTAAAAAATTCTACAAAACTCGTCTCCAAAAAAAGAAAATATTGGGAAAACATTAGTCCGTCCAACGCAAAATTTATTTCCCCAAATCATACAAAAAAGAAATATTAAAAATTAGCCGCATATGCATGCCCCAAAAAAAAAACCCCCCGAAACGTAAAAAAAATTATTCGGGAAAAAATTAGCCCCACCGCAACGCGCGGGTTCATTTACTTGTTATTCAACATTCACCCAACAAACTCTTCATAAAGTTATTGGCCCATTTATTCATTTTATGAAGAAGTATTATGCATTGGTGGTGAATGATGTACCATAGTGAATAGATAATAAAATGAAGCGTAAGCACATAAGTTATGCATCAGGTGCATAAAGGTTTCACAAGATGCACCAGGTGCACAAATTATGGATGCATTATATATACATCAAATGCATAAAACTTTCACAAGATGCATCATGAAGCTTATGCATCAGGCGCATAAGTACTTGGAGGTGCATTACGACGCATAAGGAGTGCATCATAGCGCATAAATCTTTCACAAGATGCATCAGGCGTATAAGGATTATGCATTCGACGCATTTTATATTTTGGTAAATACATCATGCGCATAACATAAGGCGGATACCATATCATCATGCGTGAGCGTGACTAAGGGTGCAAATAAGCCAAGCTTTTATCAAGCAACTCGAGCTCGAGCTTGAGCTTGACTCGATTGAGTCGAGCTTTTATCGAGCTCAAGCCCGAACTCAAACCCAATAAACGAGCTCGAAACACATAACGAGCCGAGCTTGAGCTCGAGCTTTTATCGAGCTTTTCGAGCCTTCAAGAAAATATATATTTTTATTATACATATTCATATGAATAACCTTAAGGCTAACGTGAATATTAGTTTAATAATTAGATTTATAGAAGGACAATTTAACACTATTTTTCTCGAATGTTTTGTATAAGTTCTTTGCTCTTGTGCTCATTGCGTATTTTCTTGATGTTAATGATGAATTTATATATCGATTTAAATGATCACGTATTAATTCAAGCTTTTCGAGCCAAGCTCGAGCTTTACTCGAGCCGAGCTTAAGCCTGGATGATTAAAGCTCGTCAAGCTATCAAGCAAAGCTCAAGCCTACCTTATAATTTTCGAGCCAAGCTCAAGCGCTGCCAAACTCGAGCTCGGCTTGACTCGATTACACCCCTATGCGTGACTACTTATAATCGTAGGATTTGACAGGTGTCCTACATCTAACATTATTTTGAAAAAATTCATTGGTAAACTTTCTATGCGCGATTTTAAAAAAAGTTCTCTTTTGTATATTCTAGATACTGACAAGGGTAAACTTGTCATTATTATAATTAAGGTTTCCATTTAGGACAAAAAAACATAATTTTATCACATGCTTCTTAATGTAAACACTTCACACCAATCCGAAAAGACTATTTTCTAAACAAAAAAATAAGAGAAACAGTCCCTTAGTCGCAGTTAGAGAATGGGGTACAGTGACGTGTTTCAACGCCAAATCTAACGTGGATGGCTATTTGGCACCGCCAAAGTTGTGTTACCACACCGCACTCCTTATTCGCCAAATCCCACGACAAAAAACTGGCGTATGTCAATCCTCACTTGTTTTTTAAAAATGGGTTTTGTGTGAGTGTTGTGTTTTAATTGGGTATGCCGGGCTCAAAAAGCATGTGAAAGAAGTGTCATAAGAAGGGGATATTTTCATGTGGGTGTTAAAAATAAAGATGCTGATGTGGCTCTAAAATGTGTTTTTTGTATACCATCATACCTGATGCTCTTAGCATGGTGTATATCATTGGCCTCGGTCGCACTTGGTGAACGACTCACAAAACCATCGACTTTTTCTTATTCTTTGAACATATATGCTTGCAATGATCATGTTGGTGTAGCTGACACATGAAAGAAGTGAATGAGGGATGACACTATATAGGTTGTGTTTGGCAACAAGCGTTTTGGAGCATTTTGAAGTTGTAAGCGGTAAGCGGTAAGCGTTTTAGATGAAAAACTTGTTTGGCAACATCTCAACAAGCATTTGAATATTGTCTAACCAAATGCTTCTTGAAGAAGCATTTCAGAACTGCTCCAAGCAGTTTGTTATAAAATTACATTTATGCCCTCAAATATAAAATTTATAATTTCTTTAATTGGGTTATATGCCTTTTTTTGTAATTTTACACTTTTTAATTACAGCTTACAGCTACGTTACCAAATATTTTTTTTAAAACAAACAGCTACTGCTTACTACTCCTGCTAACTGCTCCTGCTTACTGCTCCTACTACTGCTACTGCTTACTGTTACTGTTACGTGTCGCCAAACATACCTATAGACGAGGGGCATCCATTTTGCGTAAGTTCATTTAATTAACTCATTTATATATTGTTGTTGAAAAAGAAAATAAGCTAAGTAAATGGATGGTTAAAAAACAAAGATCTTAAAGGTTTTTATTATATATAACACAAGAGGTAATATTTTGTGCCAAAGCACGTCAACTTTACTAAGAAAAAAGTTAGGTAATTGGTACAAGATTCAGAGGAATCACTTGAATGTGGACGATTGTTGCCAATTTGGAAATTTGCTATTGATTTAAATGGTTTATAGTCTTTGTATTTTCGCTTTTATGACCAACAACAATACTCAAAATCGTCTGAACAAAAATAAAAATTTGATAGCTTGCAAAACTCCCCGATCGTCCTCCTCTCCTTGTTTCTTGCACCGATCTTGCTATAGAGCGTTATTAACACTTGTGTTTAGTTATATCTCTGTCTCAGATTCGTTATTTGTTCAAAGATTTAAGGCGTTTAATTTTTACGGTTTTATAAAATTCGTTCTTAAGATTTTGATCTTGGGGTTTCGTTTTGGTTATTAACTATTATTATTCATTGTGTTTGATCGTTTATTGGTTATGTGCATTACTTAAAACTGTTCTGGGGTTTACTTCGACGATCGAAGCTAGTGTTTGTAGTATGCTTATTTTTTGTTGATTGTTGAATCGTATGTAGTTATTATGGAGCGTGGTTTTTTGAGTTCGGGAGGGAGAGCCATAAAACAAAAGAAGAATTCGAATACGGATTCGTGTGTTTTGAATGATGCTGATAATGTGGGAAAGCATGTTGCAGGTTCCTCATCAATGAGTAAAGATGACATTGTTAGTAGGAATAAGGAGGACATGAGTTCTACTGTTGCTAAGATACATGATATTGAACGTCAAATGCTTGAAGGTAAGCTCGTGTTAGTAGGAGATGATGAGATACCTTTAAAACCTTTGAATGTTGATGGTCAAGCTACTATTATGGATCATTTTCCATGCTTGTCTAACACGTTTAGTACCTCTAATACAACCACCTAAAGTTGCTACTATTGGTACTAGTGTGAGTCCCTTGTAAAATAGATCTCTGCAGCCTATTAAGGATGATAGCCAAGATGTATAAATACAGTTGACTATGTAGAAACACTGATTATGAATACTATGTGTTAATGCGGAATCTTAACACAAGTACTAAGAAAAACAATGAAGAACTAAATAATAACTTCTATTAATCTGCTTTGAATGATTACAGATTACTAACTATTGAGATATGATTTTGCTATGAGATATCTTGAGGTCATATCTCTAACTATGCTAAGAGGTATCCTTTTATAGACTAAGGATAAACCCTAACAGGCTTACAAAGCGCGTATATATCTTTTCCTAAAATATCTCATACATATCTCTTAAACGGTACTAACTATTTTCTACTATCGGTACTAACTAACTGATCAGTACTTAACACTTTGTACTGTCAGTACTAACTATAACTATCAGTACTAACTATTTGTACTATCGGTACTAAGTTAGGAAAACATAAATCCTAACACTCTTTCCTCGATTCAGTATATTCTAAAAAAAATCAATTAATAAACATTTATTACTTCATGATGGTTAGTATCATATAATCA
>BQNB010006908.1:42500-81172 GCA_026074375.1 Tanacetum coccineum | reverse complement strand
AAACACAAACGCCCTCAAAATGAGATGATCATACACCTCAAAACGATATCATACACCTATTCAAACCACTTAGCACACATAAATTGCACATAGCACACAAGAAACACACATAATGAACTCTTAACCATTTATATAGGTATCACTAACCTCATTAAATCACGGATGTTACAGTATCCCCTCCTTGAGGAAATCTCATCCTGAGATTTAACTAGCAGGCTCAACAACTCGGTCTACAAAAAACTATGGGTACTTAATCCTCATCTGGTCTTCGTGTTCCTAAGTAAACTCAGGATCACGTTTCGAATTCCACCTAACTTTCACAAGCGCTATTTTCCTACGTTTTAACTTCTTAATTTCTCGATCCATAATCTCTACAGGTTCCTTGACAAAACGAAGTGTCTTGTCAACATTGATCTCATCCAATGGCACATGCATGTTTGCATCCGCCGAACACTTCTTCAGATTTGACACATGAAAGGTGTCATGCACGCTACTCAACTCCTCAGGTAACCTCAATCTATAAGCTACATGACCAATCCTTTCAAGGATCTCAAACGGTCCTACATATCTTGGTGCTAACTTACCCTTCTTTCTAAAACGCATTACGCCTTTCCAAGGCGACGCCTTTAATAATACCCGATCACCCACCTCAAACTTTAACGGTTTACGTCTCTTATCCGCATAGCTCCTTTGATGATCTCTTACCGCTTTAAGCTTTTCCTTTATCAATACCACCTTATCTTTCGTCTCTAATACTAACTTAGGTCCAATCAAACTACCCTCTCTAATCTATGCCCATAACGCAGGTGACCTACACTTCCTACCATACAAGGCCTCAAACGGAGCACGCTGAATGCTCGAATGATAACTGTTGTTGTAAGAAAACTCGGCTAATGGTAGATGGACATCTCAACTACCACCAAAATCTATAACGCACGCCCTTAACATATCTTCCAAGGTCTGAATTGTACGCTCACTTTGTCCATCCGTTTAAGGATGATGAGCAATAATCAAGTCTAATCTTGTCCCTAACGATTTCTGTACCATTTTCTAAAAGTGTGAAGTAAATCCCCCATCTCGATCTGAAATAATCGACATGGGCACTCCATGACGTGCCACAATTACATTTATATATAGTCTCACTAACTTCTCCATACTAAAATCCTTACGAATTGCTAAGAAATGAGCCGATTTGGTAAGTCTGTCGACTATTACCCATATCGCGTCATGCCCACTTCTCGACCTAGGTAAATTGGTAATAAGATCCATAGTGATCTTATCCCACTTCCACTCAGGTATCTCAGGTTGTTGCAGTAAACCTGAAGGTCTTTGATACTCAGCCTTCACTTTTGCACAAGTCAAACACTTACTAACGTAGATAGCAATATCCCTCTTCATTCCCGACCACCAATACATGTCAGGCAAGTCGTGGTATATCTTATCCGCTCCAGGATGCACAGAGTACTTAGACTTATGAGCTTCATTCAAAATTATCATTCTCACATCTCCTACTAAAGGTACCTCCATAAAGTACAAACTCTCGTCTCCTTTTCTTTCCATCTGTTGATCTAAACCATGTGGCCTTTCTACGAGTATGTTCTCTTGCTTGAACTCCTCACTTTGGTCTGCCAGTATCATTCCTCTTACTCGTCTTGATTTCACTCTCTCTCCTTTCTACTCAATGCATCACCCACTACCATTCCCCCGCTTTATAGGAGTATCACACAAATCAATCTTCAATGGCTGAAAAGCCTCTTCTGTTCTATGCTCCACTCTACTTCTGATTACCTCTCATTAGGGTATAAGGGGAGGTTCAACAATCTTAAAAAAATTGCGATGAACCGTTGGTAGTAACCTCCAACCTTAAGATCAATCATCTAATTCCCCTCACTGCCTCACTCATACTTGAGGTCCACGTGAATACGTATGGTTAACTAACGTGACCAAGAAAAATACACTTTCTTCTAACCAAAACTCCACACTTAGAAAAAGTTAGCATATAGCTTCTCCTTCCTTAGTGACTCTAACACTAACTTCAGATGAACTATTCCAGTCCTACCTTCACTTTTAAGTAGGCCAGAATTTTAACACCCCCATTTTGACAAATATAGCAGTGGAAGCTAATCTGGGGTATTACTTCATAGTACAACAGTCAAAATCATAGAAAACGACTCATAAAGAGAAGTTTTTAGAAAATTTAGTTATCATTCATTTATTTATCAGAGTTTTACAAAAAGAGAGGTCCCTAAATCTAGAAACATAAAGTTTGAATGATAAAAGTTTAGCCATCTTTAAGTTTCGTTAATTCCACTCCATGCCAGTATGTTGCTTAATTACCCTCGAGATAAACATGCTAAGAAGATCCTCAACACAATGGTTTGAGGAAATTCATTATGTTTATGGGATAAATAGTTTGAATACAAGTCATCATAAACAGTGGGGTTTACGTTTGAAACACCCATAATAGAAATAATGCAATGTAGATACAATTATCATAAAAAATAATAACAATAAAGCGGGTACGAATTCGGGTAAACGGATACGGGTACGGGTACGGGTAATCAGGGCGGGTATTATCAAACCCCGTCACCGAACCCGTACCCGGCTAAATTCTTTTATCAATACCCGTACCCGCATCCGTACCCACCAACCCGCCCCCGAACCCGACCCAACCGGTTCGGGTTTCGGTTTTCCCCATCGGTTTCGGGTGCTTTTGCCATCCCTAACCATAGGGTGTTGCACCAAAAATATGTCCTTGAAAAATTATGCCAGAAAATCATGTTTCCAAATTTGATCACATAAAACAGGTTGTACCCAAAAAAACCAGTTCAAAAGAATGTGATCCAACCCAACAGCTTCTACCAAAAACCAAGATTGACCCAAAAAACAAAAACCATTTACAACAAGCTTTCCAAAATATAGAATAAAACCTAAGAACATAGCAAACAGATAGAAAATATACAAGAGAGTGACAAGGTACCAGTATCAAGCAGAAGGAATGCTAGCATCAATTTGATGCTTGATGAATTGAATCAACTACTCAACATAAGTCATATCATTCCCCACACCATTAATTTCAATCTCCAATTTGTGCTTCAGCATCTTCTTCATAAGTTGAACTAAAAGAGGATATGACCCATCTGCAAACATATACACCACCTTGCCAGAAATGGTTTCCAATACATGAACATTGGAAAATGGAAATAGTCTCCAACTCCTGATATGCCATTGTTGTTGATCAGACCAAACCAAAGAACCATGTCCACCTTCATGTGATTCAAACAGTACTTGAAGATCACCCCACAGCATCATACCAGCACCAGCAAGTGGATGGTCTTCATAGTACTTGACCACCATCCCATAGAGCTTCAACAAATCTTGTCTTAAGTGCGAACCCCTTAAGAAGTTAAGTACTTGGTGATAGTCATCACTACCTTTGGGTTTTTCCAAGTAACCTACCTTATTGTGTTCGTCTTTGTACTTGAGTGCGGCCATTATTAATTATTAAATGGGGTTGAGTGTTAGTGATGGTGGATGATCGCAATGGAGAGTTACTACTGGTGGAGAAAGGGAATCGAGTTTTCAAAGAGTGAGTGGAACGAGTAAAGAGCTTTTAAAAATTAGGGTTTAATGTAAAAGGTAACTCTGTTAAAATGAGAGAAAACAATAATTATCCCTTTAAATAGGTGACCCTTTAATGAATTAAATGTCCAATTATCTCAACTAGAACTTTGAATTAAAATAAAACGTAATTTAATATACCCGCTCAAAGAAAAGTCAACCATAAAGAAAACTAACATAACCAGTAGGAAGTGGTTAACCAGTAGGAACCAGTAAAGCTACCAGTAGGAACGCTTGCACCACCAGAAGAAACACTTAATCCAACCAGAATGAATTCTTTATCATCAAAAGAAGGCCACACTATCCATGAATAACACTTGAAAAATGCTAAACCACCCTCATGAATGATGCATCTGCAAAAGGTTAGACCAAAACACACAAAACATATACAATGAAAAGGAAAAATTAACTATCAGAATTAACTAACTACATACCAGGGGTAATAACTAAAACTATCAGTAGAAAAAAAAACTACTAGAAGAAAAATATTGTAACAATAAAAACTAAGTGGTAAAACAAACGAAAAACCAACTATTTAGAAAATTTTACAACAACAGTCCTCCCCTTGGGCTCAAATCCTCCCCTCAATCCTAGCACTTAGGGATTGAGCATCCCAATGTGGACCACCAAATAATTGAATCAAATAGTCATCCAATTTCTCCTTATTACTTGTCATGCTTCTTGAACAACCACTATCTACAATTCCTAAATCTTTATTCTTATAAGGATTGTCCTACAAATTGAACAATACAGCAACAACATTAGAATACATGGGAGACCCAAGTCATTACTGACTTGGACCTGCCTTGTGGATCATTTAAGAGTTAAACCATGTAGATTGATGAGATCCACCATTGTTCTTGGATCCCCATTGCATATTTGGCCTTTGTATTCTCCAAGAACAACCTGCTGAGGGCTTAACAGCAGTTCCCCATCTTCCCTCATCCATATTCAGTTGGTTATAATAGCCATACCTATGAAAGTTTTGAAAATAATGGCTTGTAGGTCTTGTCATAGGTCGAGCAGTAGTATTTTTCCAATCAGCAGAAAATGGTCTACCAGCAGGAACAGATGTTTGTCTATTCCTACTACCAGCAGGAACAGATGCTGCTTTTGGTACAAATGAGGGAATATTTGCAACATTAGTCCACATAGGTTTATTATTCAATTCCAACTGTTTCTCATAAAAATCACAATCTTTTATCAAATGAAATTTACTACCACAAACAAAACATGTCTTAGAACCAAAAGACTTTCTGTTACAAAGACTTCTACTGTTTACTCCACTCTTATTACATAAATTCCTAGGAGGTTTTACATTCTCCTTAAAAGAAAAACTAGGATTATCTTTGGTGGAACTTGGTTGTTGATCAGCAGTCTCTGTCATTGTTTTGAAGTCAACTGAACTAGGGGTAGAGGCTAAGGGTTCATTGGTCTTGGAGCTTGAGGACTTGACACTTGAAACACAGGATGCAAAGTCAGTGGTCTCTGAGTCTGAGGACTTGTCACTGTTATCACAAGAGACAAAGTCATTAGATACAGAGTTAGTTTCAAAATTATTATTGGACTTTGAACCATAGGTAAACTGTGTTTCATCAAGGTCAGGATTGTTGGAAGGAGGCATGAATGTTCCTGTTAGAGGAGGAGGAACAACATGCATTCCAACAGTTTTGACAAACCTGTCATGGAGAGGTTTCTCTGCAACATCCTTAGGGGATGAGTCAAAGATGCTAGGGGCAGAGAGATCAAACACCTCATCTGATCCAAAAGTATCTCCAAATCCTAAACCAAATCTTGATCTAGAGGACATGGAACTATTGATCAGTTTGACCAGGTTTTTGGAAGACTCCTTCCATTTGTCAAATCTTGCATTAGACTCCTCAAGTTTAACCTTATCATTCAGGTTGTCAAGTTTAGCCTTTTCATTCAGTTTCTCAGTATATTTTAGCATGTTTGTTGTGTTTTCTAAATTAGCAGTTAAGATTCTAATTCTTTCTTCTAATGCTAGCTGATTACTTTGGTACCATCCCTTCTGTTGTTCTAAAGTTTGTAAAGTACTTTTATATGCTTGAACCTGAATATAACACTCTTTGTATTGAGCTTCTACATTGTCAAATTCCTTTTTAAGTTCAGCATATAGATGTTCACAACCAAAAGGACAAGTTTGTACCTGAGAAGAGATACCCATGAGGGCAAATTCAGCAGCATCATTAGAAACATCATCAGCAACCTCACCAGTAGCATCCTCCTTAGCTCCAACAATCATCCCATATACTTAAGCAGCACCAATTTTCATATCTTCTCCTTCATGATCTGACCAGTTCACCATAGAATCAACAGACAACAAGGCCTTGGTTTCTTCTCCCTTATTCAGCTCCTGAAGTTTGAATGAAGAGTACTTTGCTTTTGAATCCACCTGTTTCCCTGTACATTCTCTAGCAAAGTGACCCAATTCAGAACATTTATAGCATTTGACCTTCCCTCTAGAATCATAGCTTGAACCACCTTTCACATCAATTTCAAGAGTCTTAAGCTTGTTGTACAGATCATCAAAGCTTAGGTAATCAAGACCACCCTTTGTTTTAAGAGTGATTGCCACCTGTGACCAAGAAGGTGGAAGAGCTCTGAGAAACTTCATATTGCAATCTTCATTGTCAGGCTTAGCTTGAATCTGATTGAGTTGACTCAAAATCTTCTGAAACCTGTCATACCCCTTATGTAAACCCTTTGATTCAGTTACTTTAAAGTCAGAAAACTCCTGCTTTAGCATTGACTTCCTTATTTTCTTGGACTCCTCATTACCTCCAAATCTTGTTTTAACAGATAACCAAATATCCCTTGCATCATCAAGATGATAAAAGTCAGCCATGTGATCTTCAGGAAAAGACTGAAGCAAAAATGTTCTTGCTTTTGTCTCTCTTTGAACAACAATATGTTCCTCAACAAAAATAGGAGGAAGAATCATAATGTTTCCTTTTGGATCTCTTCCTGTTCTTTTCCTGCTGTTTCCATTTAGAACAATATTCCACAAATTGTGATCACTATTCATGATCCAATACTCCATCTTCATGGCCCAAGTCTCATATTCTTCCTTCTTTAAGTAAGGAAATTTGGCATTATTATTTAAGACAGTGGTTGTGTGATACTATTGTAGTTGTTGAGATTGTGTGGTTTGTGAGGGTTGAGTGTGATTTGGAGACTCAAAGACTGGTTCAGAAGTTGACGCTGAGAACATGGGTTCAGTGGTTGATAGGAAAGTGAAAGAAGATACTGATGGTGATGGCATAGGGTATGTTTGTGATGGATTTTGTGAAGTCATTGTGAAGTGAAAGTAAAGTTTCTTTAACAGAGGCTCTCTCCAGGCTCTGATACCACTTGTAGGTCCAACCCTGGATAGATCTTTACCCCTGTTAAGGTTGTAGAGCACTTATGTAATCACAATCAACTCTAAGAGAGACTCTAACAATTGAAACTATTGTTTACGCGGAATATAAACAACAGAGTTAAAGAATTACTAAAACAATGATCCTCTATGGATCTTTTCTATTGATAATAAACGTGTTTTTCTAATGGATCAATCAGTTCCCTTCATCCAACCCGTAGGTTTCTTAAATACACACGAAACCCTAACTAAAAGCTAAAGTGATAAGTGTTATCACTTCCTAGGATATCTCATGCATATTCCTATTACTAACTAACTTTTACTAACAACCCGGAGTAAGCATAATACTACCAGGAATAATATTGCTCTACCAGCAGGAATGACTTTTGTACTGCCAGTACTAACTATACTATTATCCTTACCAGTAGGAACTACACTACCAGCAGGAACTGTTTACTCTACCAGTAGGAACTACATACCTACTAGTAGAAACTATCTATTACAAGATTCCTAACAGCCATCCCTACGTAAGAGGGCGAAATCATAGCCAAGTGTTAAATCCTCGTTACCCATGTAATAGAAGTAGAGATGCAAAAGAAAGCATATAAGGGATCAGCAAGCATGCGCGCGCGGATATCGAACAATGGTGAAAGACTCTTAAAATTTTTCGAAAAACAGTTATAGTCCAGGTTTTGAAAATGACCTAGTTCGCTATAAGTTGAGCTCTGATACCACTATGTAACGCCCTCATAATCACAATGCAGCGGAATACCACTTGGGGTGCTACTTCATAGCATAAGGTACAAGTTACAGAAAACGACTCTAAGTGAGACGTTTTGAAAAGTCAACCATTCAGTAATTTTTTTATAAAATATCAGAGTTGTAACAGGTCCCATTTATAATGTATTAGAAAACATTGTCAAAAACTTTTGTTGAATGGTACTGAAATTATAAAGCCTTCAAAAAAAATATTTGTATCAGCGCGTCTCGAATGCTCCTAATGCTCAGCTAGCAAAATAATAACCTGAGAAAATACATGCAAAACGTCAACAATAATGTTGGTGAATTCATAGGTTTAAGTAAAAGCAGTATTGAAATAATTCAAGTAGTATTTTAGTAAGAAAAGTAGCGTTACAACATTTATAAGTATTAGTTCTAAAATCCAAGTAGTGATTCAATAAATCAAGTAATGTTCAGTAGTGGACCACAAGATTTAAGTAATAGACAAGAGAAAGAAATTCACCAAGTCTAGATGAAAACAATATAATATCGCTCTAAGCTCATAACACCGAACCTTAACAGTATGCAAACTCCAATCAGGTTTGTGCCCCATCAAAAAAAGTAGGATGTTCTGCCAAACACCTCAAATAGTACCTCGAATTCAAATGTTAAATGCGTCCATTGGTTGGTATTAGTTGTTGCGTACCCGGACGGGGATTGTTAGTCCTAATAGATCTATTCACAACATTCACGTTCTCTACACTAGCAATTAACGGCTCATGATAAAGGGGACTTAAAGTGGCAGTAGTAGGACTTAGGCAATAATATTCAGGCAATAATCTGGATAGCATACAATTTGAAAAGCACTTGTGTCCAAAGTAAAACTAGTAATGTGTTCAAAACTCACGGTTTCATATATAGGTATTCAATGACCTCAAATCATGTAGTAAGCAAATCAAGCTTTAGTAAATTCATGTGAAAACAACCATGTAACGCACATGTTTTTAGAAATCATATAGTAAGCAAGTAAAAACTTTAGTAAAAGTAGTCATGTAACGCTTATGTAGTAGAAATCAATGAGTTTACTTGGTAAAATAATCATGTATTCTCACCCCGAAAGCAGTTTATGAAAACCATTAAAAAAGAAAATGTGGGGCTATTAACTCACCGAGAAGCAATAAAGTATCGAACGAGAAATTTAACAAGGAGAGAACGGCGACAACGTCTCACCCGCGACCTATAATAATGGTGCGCGTATAAGAATATATTTATAAGAAAAATGCATAGAATGCATAAGTATGTAAAATATATATATTTCGACATATATGAAATCTTATATCGTAGAATCCATGGGTGCGCCAAACTTACTTATTTATTATACCCACTAAAATGATCCGCCTTATGTTTAACTTCATTTTAACCCATTCCGACTAATATGTAATTTTAATAAAAATTATTCATTTTGACACATTATAAAGATTAAGACATCTAGATGCTAACAAAAGTGAAAGACTCGCTTATTAGTTGCAAATTCAGTTTTAGTTAATATATTTTACGCCTAATCATTTGCTAAAATACTAATTGATTAATCTTAAAAATTTCGCCATGTTGACTTTATTATAAATTTTCTTAAGTCTGACCCGTCCAAAACGACCCGCTAGATTAAGTTTTCAAGACTCGCACTCTAAAGCATTTTGATGTAAAATGATGTTTCGGACAACTTTTTAGCTTTAGCCGAGACCCGAAACCCAACAGAAAATGACCAAAATACCCCTGCAAGTTTATGCAGAAACTTTATTTTTCTAACTAAAATGTAGTATCTAATCCTAAGCTTTTCAACCCGTTAACACGCGTTTTCAGCCGTAGTTATCCTCGCGAAAAGGTAAAACGGCATTTTAAACAACTTTTTAGTTTTATCCGATACTCAAAACTTGACAAAAAATAATGAAAATGCCATTTTTCGAATCTGGCAGCAAACTAATATTTTCAAAATAGTGTAGAAATTTAGCGAAACATTTTCTAGACTTCTTTTGACCATAAAAACTTCATTTTTGAGAGTTACGGGACGTGCCATATTATCAAAACGTACATATTGACGAACACTATCATAACCTTAAACCCAAAATCAATTTTGAATTTTTTCACCCAACTGAAAATCGACACGCAAACTTTCTGCAGTAAAAGTGACACTTAAAAACTCCGCCAAACGCTATTTTTTGCACCCAACAAGCTTCAAAATACACCTAGCTAACCTATCTCCATCCACTAACATCTCCAATCAATAATCCAACCTCAATACACAACATGCACAATGATCAATGGATTCTAAGTATAATTTTATACACATGCAAACCTCTTGGGTTTTTCCCTATGCCGATATCAAACACACCACAAAAATCAAAACCGTCACTTGATTTTAACTCAAAGTCTTGCACAATCACTTGTAGTTAAACCCTTATAACCCCAATTGTTCCCAAAATCAATGAAACCCTTCAAAATCAAAATCTTCAAAAATCCAAGAACTTAAAGAAAATTTTGCATGGTTGATTTCTCTTATAAAAGATGGTAGGGATTAAAAAGTTTGACGTAGGAGTGTTTTAAGATTGATTGAAGAAATTTTTTGGTGGTGATTGGTGTTGGATGGTGGTAGTTCGTTGAAGCAAGAGAGAAGGGAGGAGCAGGAGAACCAATTTTTCCTAAATTATGAATTGTGTGTGTTTGTTGTGTTATTTAAACAAGGAAATAAAAAAAATAAAGGGAGTGTTTGGTTTAATGTTTTGTAGGAGTAAAAAGGGAAATAAGAGGGTGTTTGGTTTAGCTTATTGCTGGAGTCAGCAAGGGTGAGTGTTTGGTTTTGTATGTTATGTTTATTTTATGTTTTTATTTTCATTTTTCTAAAACATTTATACTATAATATTTGATTTAAAATACTTAGTTAAAATATTAAAAAGTGTTAAAATACTATTTTTGACACGGTTTCGGCAAAACGCGGAATTATCGATTTCTCAAACGCTAAAACAGATAAATATCCAACACAGGACTCACAAATAATTAAAACTGACGAATCTCACCAAATCGGCTAACAAGTAAAGCACAAAATTTCCTTCAAAAGTAAAAATAGAAACGGTGTTGAGATTTAATATTGACCATTAAATACGAGATGTTACATGTTCAGTGGACCCTTGTAGCCAAGATCAATGAGAAAGGCTAGTGCAGTATCATCATTTGGAACATCCGTGAAGTCTACACATTCCATTCTTAGACAAATATCAAGAATTTTCCTAAAGACTTTAGCATTGACAAGACACTTCTTGTTGGCAAGTAGAAATTCATAAGAATCAGTGCCTTGAACCTTCTTTATGGAATACCAGAATTGCTGCATAAATATTCTGGGACATCTGCAGAGATAGTAAAAGCTTTAAAGCAGGCGGAGTTCTTGATGAGATCAATGACTACTTGAAATGTCTCTTCCTTCTGTGGCACAGTAGTTTCCAGTCTGATATTGGTAGAGCTAATATTGACTCTCTTAGAGAATGGTACCCATTTATCATCACGAGCAGCAACTTGTTGTTTATCTTGAGGATTCATGATTCTGCTTAAGAATTAACCACTACAGTTTATATACACAACAGATATATTTTACTGATTAAGTCTGGTTATCCTTGATGATATGATTGATCTATGATTAGGTTTCATGCAAACGTGACAGATTACTACACTCTATAAACAAGTCAACTAAGGTCAATAGTCAAAGTCAACTGAAAAGGTCAACAAGACAGATCCAAGGAAGCTTAAGACACACATTCAGACAGAGAGCAGATAATACATAATATAAGTACATATATGGTAAGATATGATAATATGACAACTTACACAAGAAATACATAAATTTTAAAAAATTTGGGCAGAGTTTCTTTTCGTAAAATGTCATATTTCGCTTGGAACATGTACCTGTACATGTTTCCCTTAAACATGTTTCGCTTAGACACAGACAGGCATGTTTCGCTCAAATAAACCTTACATGTTTCGCTTGACCAATCCTTACATGTTTCGCTTGGAATGAGGTAAACATGTTTCGCTTGGAATGAATGAATCATGTTTCGCTCAGAAAACATGTTTCGCTTCATTCAAGCAAAACATATTTCGCTTCATTCTAAGTTACTTAATTCAAGTTTTATCAATTGAAAGCCTGTAAGAATTTCTAACAGTCATCATTTATCAATCAATAACATCACAGAATCACAAACCACAAGATTAGACAACCTTTTTAAGCATGCTAATTCAAATTCGAGCACATATAGGAGAGAAACACATTCCAAGTGTGCTAAGGGCCATTTATAGGACATATAATGCACACTTAAGTGTCTACATCAGTTAACAAACACATTTTAACCACCAAACGAGCAAATTTATACTATATTCAACCTAACGCACCTAAGAATCACATTTTCCAAGTAAAAGAGTTCAAAGGAAGCATAGCAGTATTCTAATAGCATAATGAGGCTCATTTGAGGTATCTAAACACAAACCCACAACTATTCACTCACAAAACTCATGTTTCGCTTTATTCATCCTACAAAAATCAATGTATCTCTCAAATGGTTAGGAAATATTCAAAATTGTTTCACACATATCTAAAACCTACCCTAATGAGTAAAACCTCTCAACTAATTAACCTCAACTTTTTTACTTATGAACCCTAATTCATTTTTACTTGATTAAGAGTGCAAAAAGGAGATATAACCTAATTAGTTTTGATAACGTGATGTTAAAGGGATTACTTACAAGTAGAAGTAAACTTTTGATCTTGAAAAGCAAGTTAGATTTTTTTGGTTTGAATCGAGCGAAATGTGTTTGAGAGAATTTGGGGGTGTTTGTTTTGTGTTAGTGAGCGAAATGTGTAGGGAAAGAATTATAACCGACCATCTTTTGACAAATGACACAAATGGTCCTTGTTCTTTGTAATTTCTATTATTTTCGTGCTAAACTTATTGCTAAGCCTAAGTAAGTTATAGAAATGACACATTTAGCCCCTTAATGTTATAACTAAAGTTTTAAGGCTTATATTTTTGCCATTTAGTCCCTGAAGCTTAAATCCAATAACATTTTAAGAACAATGGAGTTACAAATATATTAACTCCCCTTTAATTGATATTCCATTATTGAAAAACCTTTTACCTTTTATTCCGCGATGACATTTTAAAAGATCATTTTTGAAAGAGTTTGACTATTTCTCCCCCTCAAATAATGTCCCATTTTCTATTTAAAGAGCTGTAGACATTGTTTAAGTGATAGAAACTTCTTTTAAAAAATTTCAGATGAGAAACTGATATCATTTAATTATTCTTCATAAAAACAACACCATTAACAACAAGATTTCTCTCGTTTACATAAACAAATGCACTGACGCGTACACTAATTTGATATAGGAAGCACGGGTTGTGTTGCAAAGTAAACACAAGCCTTTGAATGAATATGAATTAATTCATTCCCGAGAAAAATTCATTTCCCGTTGTGAGACCAAGTTTTCTTTTTGAAATACTTGCCTTTGAATTGAAGACCGGGTTGCTATCTTAAATAATAGCAAGCCATATCACATATTTTCTATTCGAACTTTATTTACAGCTTTGTGCCATTATTTAATGGCATCTCTAAGGCCGTAAATATTATCGATTCTAGAAAACATGTCATGAAAACCTATTTTGTATTTTTCTGATTTTTTTAATTTTTTATTTTCTTTTTGAAAAATTTATATAAAATGAAAAATCTTTTTGGGTTTTTCTTATTTTCTTATATACATATAATACACAAGATATGTCACGAGTTACCACCATTACTCGTCTTCCTCCTCTGTCAGACGTTTTAGCGTTTTCGGAGCATGCTTGTCATACCAAGCTTTTCGATTAAGAAGTTGAATCTTTCTCTTGGCAACAGTTTGGTGAAGATGTTAGCCAGTTGATATTCCGTCCGAACAAAGTATAGTTCCACTATTCTATTTTCCACTTGCTCCTTTATAAAATGGTAGCGTACATCAATGTGCTTGGATCTAGAGTGTTGAACGTTGTTGCAACATAGAGCAATCGCACTTTTATTGTCGTAGTACATAGGAATCTTATTGAATGTAAACCCGTAGTCTGTTAGTTGTGATCGCATCCATAGGATTTTAGCACAACACCTAGATAAGGCAATATATTCAGCCTTTGTACTCAAAATCGCAGTGCTCTTTTGCTTCTTGGAGAACCAGCTAACAAGTCTATCACCTAAGAATTGAGCGCTTCCTGATGTACTGCGTCTAGTGTCCTGACACCCCGCGTAATCTGCGTCTGAATATGTTGTTTGAGACATATCGGTATCCTTCGAGTACCAGAGACCCATGTTAATGGTTCCCTTTAGGTATCAAAAGATCCGCTTAACTACATTTAAGTGCTTTTCGGGAGGCTTTGCTTGATACCGGACACATAAGCAGACTGCATAAATAAGGTCAGGTCTACTGGACGTCAGATACATGAGGGGTCCGATCATGCCACGGTAAAGTGTAGCATCAACTGGTGTCCCCTGTAGATCTTCATCCAGTTTATTCTTTTCTACCATAGGTGTGTCTACAGACTCACTAGATAGCAAACCATATTTTTTAATGATTTCATAAGCATATTTTGATTGGTTTAGGAAGATGCCTCTAGGACTTTGAGAAATTTATAATCCTAAAAAGAATGACATCTGCCCCATCATCGACATCTTGAACTTAGTGGTCATATGATTAGCAAACCCATTACATAAAGCAGTATTAATGGATGCAAATATTATATCATTAACATAATTTTGTACCAGCAATAAGTCGTTTCCTGCTTTCCATGTGAAGAGTGTTAGATCAACTGCACCTTTGGAGAAATGTTGTGAAATGAGGAAACTTGACAGCATGTCGTACCATGCACGTGGTGCTTGTTTGAGACCGTAAAGGGCCTTTTTGAGCTTGTACACATGCGATGGGTTTGGATCTAGAGTGTTGAAACGTTTGTTGCAACATTGAGAGCAATCGCACTTTATTGTTCGTAGAGTAAATAGGATTCTTTATTGAATAGTAAAACCTATATCTGTTAGTTGGTGATCGCATCCCATAGGATTTTAGCACAACACCTAGATAAGTGCAATATATTTCCAGCCTTTGTACTCAAAAGTCCGCATTGCTCTTTTGCTTCTTGGAGAACCAGCTAACAAGTTATCTATTAATCACCTAAGAATAGTGAGCGCTTTTAACCCTGATTGTGTACTGCGTCTAGTGTCCATGACACCTAAAGATTTGGCCTGAACCCGCGTAATCTGCGTCTAATATGTTGTTTGAGACATATCGGTATCCTTCGAGTACCAGAGACCACCTGTTAATGGTTCCCTTTAGGTATCAAAAGATCCGATTAATCTACATTTAAGGTGCTTTTCTCGGGAGCTTTGCTTGATACCGGACACATAATGCAGACAGCATAAATAAGTCAGGAAATCCTACTGGACTCAATAGTAATAACATGAGGGTTCCAGAAACTCATGCCAATCGGTAAAGTGTTAGCATCAAACTGGTGTCTCCCTGTAGATATTCATCCAGTTTATTTATTCTTGTTTATCTACCATAGGTGTGTCTACATGACTCAGCGTAGATAGCAAACCAATTTTTTTAATGAATTTACATAAGCATCATATATGATTAGGTTTAGGAAAGATGCCTCTAGGACTTTGAAAATTTAGAATCCTAAAAAGAATGACATCTCCTCCATCATCGACATTCTTGGAACTTTAGTGGTCATATGAATTTTAGCTAAACCCATGACGCGTAAAGTAGTATTAATGGATGCAAATATTAAAATCATTACATAATTTGTATCCCAGCAATAGTTCTTTCCGCTTTCCATGTGAAGAGAGATTAGATCAATCTGCACTTGTGGAGAATCTATATGTGCAAAATGAGAAAACTTTGACAGCAATGTCGTGTACCATGCAACGCAGTGACTTGTTTTAGAGACCGTAAAGGGCCTTTTTTGAGCTTGAACACATGCGATGGTAATTCCTGAAGCAACAAATCCATCTGGTTTATTAAACATGATGAACTCTTCCGTGGTGAGCTCGCCAAGATCGAGAAAGCCGCGCTTTTTCTGAACGTCCATCAGTGAAAGAACGCATATGTCATTGGTTTGTCGGCAGTTTGCTACAAGATAAGGATGACCTCTTATTCTTAGAAACCGGTGTAAAATGATTCCTCAAATATCGAATTATCCCTCCTCTTGCCTGAGAAACCCTATAAGAATAAGAAGAAATTAAAAAAAAAGAATGAGCAACTAATCTAGCCTTATTCTATTAGTACCTACCACCCAAATTCGTCTGTCTTGACACTTATAAACCATTTAAGTTGATCAATGTGACTTTAATCATTGGAACATCGGCTACCAATTCCCAAACTTATAGTCTTTTTCATATCATGAATTTCTTCCTTTGCAATTGCATCGATTCCATAATGGTTTCGGAGTTTAGTCATTGCTTGTTTTGAATGCTTGTTTGAAGTTCTTTCATTTTACAAAAGTTAGGAAGGCATCAAAGTTACACCACGTGATGTCAGTTTTGCGTTGCTTTCTGGTGGAGACTAAGCGAGAAGGATCACCGATCACATTTGCTATTGGATGATCCTTAGTCCATCTACCAATAAGTTCAAATAGAGTGTGGGATGCTCTCATATTAGATGACGATACTTGAAAAGTCGAGTCTTCTTGAAGAAATTCGTAAAGAGGATCATCATGAAATATTGGTATTTTTGGTGATTCTTCAACACTTTGAGAAATAATTAGAGAATGTTCTTGATCTTGTGTTGATGGGATACTTGATGATGGTGCATCTTGGTCAATAGACATAGACACAGGTGAATCGGCTATATCAACAGCTCTTGGTGCAACAACTACTGGAACTGGAGAGACACCAATAGTTGGAGGATTAAAGTATTCATCGAACAAGGGTTGGAACAAACTATCCCAATCATCTATATTTTGTGGATTACAAGGTTGTTGAGGATTAATGTTTGGTATGAGTCCTGAACAGGATGTTGTAGTAGTCATTACTTGAAGCCCGGGTCCTGCATCGAATTGTTCAGAAGCTATTGTTATTGGCTCATCGAACGTCACATGAATAGTTTCCATAAATTTTCGGGTTCTCCTGTTATAGATTCTGAAAGCTTTCTTTGCTGGCGCGTAACTAACGAAAATACCAATATCAGCCTTTGCATTTAGTTTACCCAAATCCTCACTGTCATTGGTTGGATAACATAGTGAACCAAAGATATGAAAAAACAATAAATCTGGCTTCTTGTCGTGCATCAGCTCATATGGAGTTTTGTTGTATCGGAGACGAATCAAAGAACGGTTTTGGGTATAACAAGTTGTGTTGATTGAATCGGCCCATAGAAACAGGGGAGCTTTTGAAGATATCAACATAGTGCGAGCAGCTTCCATAAGAGTTCAGTTTCGTCTTTCGACAACGCCGTTCTGTTGAGGAGTACGAGCAACAAAAATTTGATGCGAAATGCCGACATTTTCATAAAAATCACGAAGAGTCTAATTGACAAATTCAGTTCCATTATATGTTCTAACATACGAACAGTGGCATTCAAACGAACTTGAATATTTTTGATGCATTTGATGATAGCGTCAGGAGCTTCATCCTTTAATCTCAAAATTTTAACCTAAGTAAACGTCAACAATTACCAAGATATACTTTTTCCTGTTAATACTCTCCACATGCATCGGGCCACAAAGATCCATATGCAAAAGATATAGTTTCTTTTGGTTAGTGTCCTCAGCTTTGGGTTTATGAAAGAATTTTTTGCTTTTTCCTAATGCACATGTTGAACACAGATGATCTTTCTGAAATTTAAGCTTTGGAATACCTCGTACAAGACCGTCTTTGGATTGCTTGTTAAGAGTACCAAAGTTGAGATGCCATAACCACCTTTTAGTCTTTGAAGCTTTTGATAGAAGACTGATGGGAGAAGTCTTTAGCATGTCATCAAGAGAAATTGTGTACAAATTTGTGTCTCGGGAGCCTGAAAGTAGATCAACACCTTCTAAATTCTAAATAAAGCAAGTACTTTTCCAAAATTCAACTTCAAGATACGCGTCATAAAATTGTCCAATAGAAAACAAGTTATGTCTAAGCCCCTCAACATAATACACCCTTGAGATAATTACATTCCCCTGCTGATAGTCAACATACCCTATTATCTTTTCAATTTGGTCGTTTCTGAATTGAACAGTTCTCAGAAATTTACTAACGAAGTTCATGAGCTGATAGCGGTTCTCTGTCATATGTTTTGAGTATCTAAAGTCCAGATACCAGAGAACGATCTAGACAACCTGTCATTGACAAGAGAAGAAGAAGATGGAACATCTGTAGCATTGGATCCCTACAAATGAGTGGGTTTCGAGTTGTTAGCAATTTTAGATTCTACAATCTTAGCTTGTTACTTGAACCTACTGGTTTTATTTGTTTGGGTCTCCTACTATAGACTTTAATCTCTGGTTTTAGTGTTTCAACTGACTTAGAAGTGGTTTTCTTAAGATGCACTATTTTCTTGGGAGTGTTCCTAGTTAAAGGGCACGAGTTACCAACTATAGTGAAAAATCTTCCTGTTGGTTTCCACTTATATCCTACATTAGTGAACACTTTAACCGTAGGTTTCCAAGCTTTTCTCGTTTTATTTCTTTTAGATTTAGATTTCGAACGCACATTCACATCATTCACAAAATCAATAAGACACATATCATGATTAGCATCAAACAAACATTTGTTACATATAGCACAAATAGATTCAAACTTAGCAATTCTCACAGAATGCTTAACAAGTGCATTAATGATAGGTTCAGAAACAGAATTCGTCTTATTCAAATTAGATTTAACTTTCCTATAGTGATCTTTAACTTTATTCTTCTGATTGCTACTTGGTGGTCGAGTGATCTTATTATTCTTTGTATTGCCTGAAGGCTTTGATCCGCTAGCACTAGTAGTAGGTTTTACTCCCGTAGAAGTCAACAAAGGCTTGTTAGAATCTTTGGGTTTAAGAGAATCAGTTTGATTGGGAATATTGCTTGAAGATATGACAGGTTCAGCAAATCTAACTCTTTTGTCCTTGTTCATCGGTGTGACAGCAACTAATTTCCAACTAGGTTTTGGTGAACTAGGACATGTCTGAGAGACATAGACTAACAATTCCTGAACATGTTTAGTAAACATGCAAGCATATTCTAATAGAGGTTCACTGGGATTCTGTGTTCTGGCGCTTTCTACAAATCCACAAAGAGTGTCAGTATATTCTATAGTCTTCTCAATGTAAACCTCATGAGCATCCCTATTATTCTTAAGCCTAGGAGAAATAGGTTCTATGTCAAGCTTGAACATTCCTGGAGCAATAGTGGCATTAGGTTTTGAAATCGCAGTATTGACAACATTTAACCCTTTAAGTTTCCTTAATTCATTTTTCAATGTTGTAATAGCAAAAACCCTTTCTTGAAGTTGAGCATTTAAATCCGAATTTTCAACAGACTTTGCATTAATTTTAGCAATTAAAGAGTCACAATGTTCTTTTGATTGAATACGTGTCTTTCTAATTGAGTCAAATTGGTCTTTGTAAATTGATTTCAAATGCTCTCGTTCTTTTCTTAAATTCTCGTTTTCCGAAAGTAATTTTGCCACGCTATGTTCTAGTTCAATGTTGATTGTTTCAATCTCATCAATGTCTTTCTTTATATTTTCCACACTATCTTTTCCACTCAAAGATTTAATTCTTTCCTTCAACTTTCTTATGATAGTGTCCTTCTCTTGTGACTGAGCTTTCAATTCATTTATTTCAAATAATTGATTAAATGTGAGAGCATTTAGGTTTTCACCAGAATTTTCCCTTTGAAAAATCTCTTGATTAAGTTGAGTTGCTAATTCCAACGAAATGCAATGCTTTTCTAAAGTTGAATAACTTTTGACAAGTTTATCGTAAGCCTCTTTTTCAATGAAATCTTTCTTTTTGAGAAGCTCAGTCTCAAGTTCTAGACACTTACTGCAATCATTCACACATGACTTTTTCACATCAAGAATATCCACAGAATTCGCAACAATATGCATAATTTCTTGAGACATGATTTGGTTCAAGAGTTGATCATTATCAATCCTAAGTTGTTTGATTTGAATTTCAAAAACGTTCTTGTCTACAGAACACTGATCAACAGCAGCCTCCATTTGGTTAAAAACAGTTTGAACTTCAGTAATTTCATCTAGAAGAGTTTTATCAAACGCATTAAATGTGTCTTTTAAAACTTTTAAAAACGGAATTATTTCAGTTACAAAACATTCTTTTGTATGTTCAAAACCCCAAGACCCCGCAGTAATAGCATCAGATGTTAGTCTCTTTTTCACCACTTTGTCAAAATTGGCCAGTTGATATTTTAGCTTTTTAAGACTTTCATTTACCAAACTTACCTTAGGAAGATCACTAGGAGCTTCGATTCTAATAGGTGTATGTGACGTAATGGGTGTTTCAGAAAGGAACGAATGTTTTAACCAGAAAGCTTGTTCTGTAGACAATTCTTTTTAGTGACAAAACGTTTACCAAAATCTTCTTTAATCTTATTCAATTTTGAATAGTCAATTGGAGAAATCTTAATCTTCTTTTCTATTGAAATTGGATCATTTTGTTTATCAAGCATCTTTGATCGACTCTCTTCTTCCAAAATTAATGTCTCTTCATCATCAATCACAGAATTCACAGCATGTTCTTTAGCAATAACACTACCATCATATAAAGTTGGTTGAATCCGCTGAACTTTTTTAAGATGAAACGGATTTTGATAATTAAGAGCTTGTTTGTGAGTGTCATCGTAAAAAACTTGTGGTTTCGTTAGCATATGCATTGCTTGCGTAGATCGATACATCTTACAAATAATATTCTCCAGTTCTTTATTTTGTTTTTACAAAACAATTTCTTTGTCAATGTATTTAGACTCTTTTTCTTTAGATTCTGTTTTGAAAACAGTTATGTTTTTTTATAAAGACTCCTTTTCTTTGACATTATTAGAAAGAGTTTCATTAAGTGTATCGATCTCCTGCTGAAAAGCCGCAAGTTTTGCATTTCTATCTCGAATTAAATCATCCATTTGAGAATCTATTAATTTTTCCTTTTTATTCAAATCTACATTAAGTCTTTGTTCAAAAAAGGCGATTCGTACTTTGTATCTCTCAAGCTCAGCGGTTAATGATTCATTTACCATTTTATTTGTCTGATTTTCTTTATCTAGATGAGCTACATGATCAGTCATTTGTTCAACCAAACATAGCACCAATAAATCATTAGGTGCAGAAGGATTAGTATCCTAAATAACCGCATCTTGTGATTCTTGCAAATATTGGGAGTACGGAATGATATTACTACCACTATGTATCTCATTATCTTGAAAATCGTCAACATGTGTTTGTTCAGAATACTGCATCTCTTGCACATCCTGATTAATCATATCATTCGGATAAGAATCGAAATATGGTACCTCAAAGAGAAATTCAGGATCACAGCTTGAAAGATTTGCCATCAGACCGCTTTAGCCAAGGATAAGTCATCACAATCCGAGTCATATGCATCCAAGTCGTCAGTTTGGAAAACTAATTTATGAGGGATTGTCTGCTGAGCAACTAGAGCTTTTGATATACCAGGGTCTGCTATAAATGCAAGTTGCTCTTCATCCAATATCTAACCCGCTTCTTGAGCTTCGGCTAACATCAATTTCTCCTTAAACCATGCAGCATTCCTTGGCCTTTTTGGCTGAGTACACTGTCTCGCCACATGCCCTTCGCAATTTCTGGGAGGTTGTCCCGCAAACGGCTTAAGATATCAAACAACGCGTTCTGACACGTCCATTAATGGTCCATACTAAATCTAAAACAATTTAACTGATTTACCCATAGTGTAAATATTCAAAGTTTATCTAAAAAAATTTTTACATCCATTAAAAATACAAGAAAACTTCGGGTCACATTTTAAATCACGAGTTATGATCGTTAAGTAACCCGATAAGAGCCAAAACGCACCTAGGATTCCCCTAGGATGCTTGGGACGTTCAAACCCCACAAGGATACACCAAGGCATGTTTTTAGCAACTATGTCTCATGCATGCATTCATCGTTTGTCCTATATCTTTCAAAAACACACACACATTCCACAAAACAACACATACACAAATAATTTTCTCTCTTTCTTTTTGCTTAGTTCGGACGCACCACACAAACACACAAAACACATCATTTTTCCAACTTTGATTCAATAACATGAAGGTTTAAACATTTCCGGGTTGATTCTAATAGTCGTGGGTTCATAAAAACAACGTTTGGGTTGTCGGTTTCGTGCTTATCTCATTTTCAAATCCCTCTTTGTAAGTCATCAATTTCTTAAATATTTTTGTACTTCTAGTAGTCTTATGATGCATAGATAATAGTTGTACGGTTTGTTTTCTAAAAATCGAAAGCTTAAAGTTTTGAAATAAATATTAAGGGGTGTTTATTTGGTTTGAAAGTGGGTAAAAGAGGCAAGGAAATACCATTTTATTAATTTGGATGTGATGGTTGAATAACATTTATATACTTAGTAGCTTATTTTATTTTTGGCTTAAAATAAGCTTACACGACTTATTTATGGGCTTATTTATTTCGAATGAAAAAAGGAAACGAAGGAAAATGATTTTGATTATTACCTATTCTTGTCATATTTTTATAGCTTTTTATGATAGCTTATTTTGAGAACTAGAATAACTTATAGCTTATTAGCTTATTTAATAAGCTCTATATATTTGATTTTGGGCTTATAAAAACCACGACCCAATAAGTCAGCGAATATTTTGAAACCTGATTGTGGTCCAGCATATTTGCGTTATTCTATGGTTTTATAGTTATTTTGATTTTAAATTAAGAACTCGCGTAGCTTAACGGCTTAAAAATAAGCTCCGGGTAGCTTATTATGGGCTTAAAAGGCCACGGCCCAATAAGCTAGGCCCAAACCATGGCTTAGTCTTGGTCCGTGAGCCTTGGCTTTTTTCGTGAATTATTCGTTGGACTTATTTTCTTAATGGGCTTTAGTAATGGGCCTAAATAGAATCTTAAAACTAATAATAATATTTTTGGACTACTAATGGGCCTTAAGGCCCAATAAGCAAAAACTAGTCATTTAACGCTTAAAGCGGACTTTTTGAAAGTGATTATTACTTATATATATTAGGATAGTTAGATATTCGTTTGGAGAAATGCGTCTTGATAAACGTCACGAAATATGGATTTTTTGTCGTTTTGTTGGAATTGATTTATTTAAGGAAAAGTATTTGAAAAATGAGGTTTAAAACCTTTGAAACGTCTTATAAACGAACGGGTCATGCCAATTTTTTATAAAAATATTATACCTAGAATATTTTACTAAAAACATAATTTCTTAGAAATCCGATAAAAGACGAAATAATAAAATATTATTATTTTAATAAACCGACTAAAAGACGAAAATATATTTTATAATTTTATATATTATAAAACTACTATTTATGATTTAGCGTAACTAAAACGTGTCACTTTTCATAACTAATACAATTAAACTAGGTAATTTAAGACTACTGAATAGATTACCGAAACATATTTATTAATAACTATTACCCGAGTCTTGATATTTTACTCGTCTATTTTCTTAAGTAGTATAAGCATATACTATCTACCATACATATTATGATATATCTTCTTCGAGTTTAAATCACCAACCATCACACGACCAATAACATTAAAAGTGACCGCACAACGCACATTTTGACTTCTATGCATCAACCTCAATCATACATTTGAAAACACATTTCTGAATCGGACATTAACTGGACTAGGTCGTGTCTGAACGTCTTTGCATACAATTGTTTGATCATATTCTCAGCTACTTATCACTTTGCTTAAAGGTGAGTTCTCGTAGCTCCACTTTTTAAACTCTTTTATGTTGGGAGAAAATGATACTCAAAATCTATTTCAACTACTTTTTTGGACAATGTTATGTGCCTATGATTGCGTGTATTAATGATATGTGAACACTATATGAATGCTACGCGAACACTATATGAATGTTATGCGAACACTATGAGATCTATTTATGCGAAGTTCCAATGTGAATTTCTGCACCACACTATTTAGCCGACTGTGTAGCTCCAGCTGGTAGGCGATAGGTCCGAAGGAATATAGGTGTGCGGGATATTATGGATTATTGATTTGGGTTGGGATACCCTGGTATGATGTGTTGATTATCTAAATACTATTATATGCATTCTGCTTTCATATTGCACTATTGTCCACACTCTAAATTCTAGCACAACAACTGTGTTTACTTCTAAACCTACGAGCTCACTAACTTTATGTTGACCTTTCAAGTATCATTTTCAGGTATTGTGAATGATCAGTGAGATCAGGATAGCAGACCTAAAGGCATCCTTCATGGATCTTAACTTGAAAGACTTTCATTTAGGAACTTTGTTTCAATTTAGCTTTTGTTTATCTTAAGACATGTATTACCCCCATGGGTGGGAGCTTGGTTGTAATACTTAGACTATGTGTTGTGTTCTTCGACTTGTCTTGACTCAAGTTTCATACTTGTTGTCGGAGGACGTCCTGTCTATCTGCTAATTCTTTTGAAACTGCTTATCGATGTAAAAGATCCTCGATCATTGTTGAAATAGTAAATCACTTAATTGAAGGCGTTAGATAATTAACACGCTATTAATGACCTGCTATTCAATCCACAATCCGACCACATCTACATACTCGTAATTCGATTAGCTTATGCATTCAGTATGAGCAGGTATTTTAGCTACATGGTACCATTATAAAGATAAGAATTATATACACATACCTTATTTAGTTTCTTTTTATCAGAAGTAGTATCAATTGTTCACCCGTAACTTTTTCGTCGGTCAAGTATCTTTCTCGTTTACTAGACAACGGACTTGTCACTTTGTTTCTCCTTCTGCTTTTCAATCCTATTACATCAGACACCAACAATCGTCCACTTCTGATATCGAGCAGGTGTAGATGGTGTTAGGATAAGGGAACCCATTTCGAACTCGTTTATCTAACTCTGAAATAAGATGAGTATATAAGGTCATTAGCATATAAGGTGGATTAAAATTAAGCTCTGAAATTATTAGTATTGACATACCTTCTCAAAAATCTTAATGTGGAAATGTGGATTAAAATTATGCTTTTAATGACATACCTTCTCAAAAACCTTCTCATATTTCCACAAACGTACTCACAGCTCCTCAGTTGGAAAATCCACATAGTATATTCAAATTTTCATTATAATGTACAGCGGCGTTGTCATTCTTATTTTGCAAGAAGAGACTGTTAATTGATCAATCAACTTTTTTCAACTCGTATAAAAAAATGCCCAGATTCATAGTCTGTTTTGACCCATTATGCAACCCATCCATCATGCCACTTCAAATTGACCATATTACAAAGAGAGCTTGTATGGGTTTGAGCTGAAACACTTTATCCAAACTTTTATACTAACAATTAGTATGTCAGATCCAATTGCCGAAATTATGTTAATTCAATCATCATCTAATGTTTAGAATAACTTTAAGGCGCAATCTTGAAGGCACAAACAGTTCATAGAATTGCCATTATAATCACATTAAACATTTAGTATATAGTCAACACACATTAAACATTTAACCAACTCTTACAAAAAATACACTTGCGTGTAAATTCTTAGCATTCAAACCCTGCCCCACACTCCAATCTGAAAAACCATTAATTCACTAATCATCACTAACCACAACCTTAACACAAATACCTCAAAATGGTTGTACAACAGCTCTAAACCAAAAAAGCTTAGGGGACGTTTGGTACGACTAAATCGCAAAGAATAGAAATGAAGTAAAGAATGGAATCGTAAAGAAAGAGAATAGGTCCAAGAAAGAGGATAAATTCATATGTTTGGTACCCACTACAGAATCAATGTGAGGAATATCATGTTTTTAAAAAAATTGTACATTATATAAACTTAAATTTAAAAAAAAATTAAATCTTTTTTCGTACTTTTTATATTTAAAAAAATATTTTTCGTAAAAAATTTTAAAAAATTTTACAAAAATTTTAAAAAAGAATTCTAACCTTTTTAAATCTTTATTTTATAAAAAAATTTAAAATTTTTTTCGTACTTTTTAAATTTTAATCTTTTTTCAAAAGCTATTTTTTTTCTACGAATTTTTTTTTAAAGTTCAGAAAAAATAAAAAAGTAACAAAAATCGAAGTAAAACGTAAAAAGTTTTAACTTTTTTATTTTTTCTTAATTTTTTTAAAAAATATATTTTTGTTAAATTTAAAAAGTACGAAAAAAAATTATTTAAAAAAATTAAAATTTTAAAAGTACGATTTTTTTAAAAAAAAATTTAACGAACAACAACGTAAATGAAAAGCATGTGCCAGACACATGATTTGTCTCTTTTTTTACATAGTTTTTTGATTCTCAAGTTGGTGATTCTCATCATTCTCCACTTTTTTTAAAGAATGTATTTGTTTTCCAAAGAATCATATTTTAATTCTCTATTCTCATTCTTTGATGTACCAAACTAAGAAAATCTTTCTCTTTCCGTTCCTCACCTTTCCATTTCATCATACCAAACGTCACCTTAAAACTTTACACCTATTCAAACCTAAAATTTCACAAATTGCTAAAAGTTACAAAATTGACCTTCAACTTCTACCTATTTACGACTTTTTTATATAACAAACATTATTTATCAAATATGAAACACATATCTTATCAATTCATTCGGAGAAGAAAATGTCATTGAAAAGATCGTCGAATTGCGAACAAAACAAGCCCCTAATATTGCAACGCTTTTGACATGGCGAACGATTTTATAAGTTTAACATATATTTTTAAATTATTTACGAAAATAGTCTTCGAGGTTATCCGTTCATTGCAAGGTGAGTCATAACGACCGACAAATAGTAGTTAGCGTTATCGATCTATTGCGAAAGTAGTCCCGCGTGCTCCGCGGCAATGCACGGGTTACGAACCTTGTTAATTTTAAAGAACTAAACGATAACAAAACAAAAATACAATCATAAATGAAGCAATAGGAGTTACGATATCAAATTTTTATTTCTATCTCTCCCGATTTACATTTTTCTTGCAAAAAAACCCATTTTTAGAATCAAATTATGTATAAGAACCTGTATTAAACTGCTATATATAGACTTCTACTAATTGAAATCTCAAATTCTGTTGAAAAAGCTCGAGTTTGAAACTAAAGGTGTGTTTGGGATTGCTAGTCTAAAATAGATTATGTGTTTTAAAAACGGACAATCAGATAATCAGCTTTTACAAAACGTAATTTTGAAAAATAGTGTTTGGATTAAATTATGTTGTTTGATAATGTAATAATTACATAATCAAAATTTTAAATGTTTGAGAAAAATATATTATCTAGTAACTTGTAGGCAAAAAGACAAAAATATGAAAGATATAACAGCAACTTACAATTAATATGAGAGATATTAATGGCAATTATGTAATTTTAGAAAACAAACACATTCACGTTTTGAAAAAGTAACTCCCCACTTGCTGCCACAAAACTCCATTTTCAATAGCCAAAAACGCAAATAATAACTTTTGAGGCAAGTTTTGCCAAACACTTAAAACAGCTTTTTTGCGTTTTCAAAATAAATAAGCTAATAATCACGTTAATTACACAATAACAAACACCCCCTATAAGGCTAGCTACATAACCTAATTTAAAATCACAAGTATGACACTCACGTCACACTCATTTTTTGATATACCAAACTAAGGAAATCTTTCTCTTTCCGTTTCTCACCCTCCCATTTCATCATACCAAACGTCACCTTAAAACTTTACACCTATTCAAACCTAAAATTTCACAAATTGCTAAAAGTTACAAAATTGACCTTCAACTTCTACCTATTTACGACTTTTTTATATAACAAACATTATTTATCAAATATGAAACGCATATTTATCGATTCATTCAAAGAAAAAAATATCATTGAAAAGATCGTCAATTTGTGAACAAAACAAGCCCCCAATATTGCAACGCTTCTGACATAACGAACGATTTTATAAGTTTAACATATATGTTTAAATTATTTACGGAAATAGTCTTCGAGGTTATCCGTTCATTGCAAGATGAGTCCTAACGACCGACAAATAGTAGTTGGCGTTATCGATCTATTGCGAAAGTAGTCTCGCGTGCTCCGCGGCAACGCACGGGTTACGAACCTTGTTATTTTTAAAGAACAAAACGATAACAAAACAAAAATCCAATCATAAATGAAGCAATAGGAGTTACGATATCAATTTTTTATTTCTATCTCTCTCCCGATTTACATTTTTCTTGCAAAAAAAAACCAATTTTAGAATCAAATTATGTATAAGAACCTGTATTAAACTGCTCTATATAGACTTCTACTAATTAAATCTCAAATTCTGTTGAAAAAGCTCAAGTTTAAAACTAAAGGGGTGTTTGGGATTGCTAGTCTAAAATAGATTATGTGTTTTGAAAACGGACAATTAGATAATCAGCTTTTACAAAACGTAATTTTGAAAAATAGTGTTTGGATTAAATTATGTTGTTTGATAATGTGATAATTAAATAATCAAATTTTTAAATGTTTGAGAACAATATATTATCTATTAGACGCATAAATTATTGGCCCAAGCCATTGTGGGCTTGAGGTCCATTAGATCTAGGGTTTAGTAGCTTATTTCCAAAGCTATGTTCTATTATAAATAGGCATGCTTTGCTTTGTAATGAAAGGAATCCAATCAATATCAATTTCTATTATCTTTCATGGTATCAGAGCTCTAGGTAAGATCCTCCAATAAAAATTGCTATCATCCGGTCATCGGCTACTTGTCGGTGATTCGGAGGGATCTCGGTTTTTTCCGCTTTATTGTTTTTATTAATTTAGGATTTTACTTTTCGTATTCAATGCATAAACCTTAAACCCTAGTCGTCAAAACACAAAAAAAAAAATTGTTGAGTTGCCTAGATCAACCATTTTTTTCTCATCTGATTGTTTTCGTTGTCGAAGATCATGTCGTTGACAACAAAAGTTGTCCAACAATTTGCCACTCCCTCCTAAAGGCAAAATAAGTCATGACGTAAAAAAAATAGCAAACGTCATAAAAAATGGAGGAAACTGCAAAGCAATATATACAATTATGTCGTCAAATACAAGTTAATCTCCGTGTAAACGAGCAACAAAGAAGAAAAAGAGAAGAAGAATCGACTTCAACATTCATCCAGTTTGTCCGTATCGAAGACCCCGATCAAACTGCGGGAGAGTGTTAGACGCATAAATTATTGGCCCAAGCCATTGTGGGCTTGAGGTTCATTAGATCTAGGGTTTAGTAGTTTATTCCAAAAGTTATGTTCTATTATAAATAGACATGATTTGTTATGTAATGAAAGAAATCCAATCAATATCAATTTCTATTATCTTTCATTATCTAGTAACTTGTAGGCAAAATGACAAAAATAAAAAAGATATAATAGCAACTTACAATTAATATGAGAGATATTAATGGTAATTATGTAATTTTAGAAAACAAACACATTCACGTTTTGAAAAAGTAACTCCCCAATTGCTGCCACAAAACTCCATTTTCAATAGCCAAAAACGCAAATAATCACTTTTGAGGCAAGTTTTGCCAAACACTTAAAACAGTTTTTTTGCGTTTTCAAAATAAATAAGCTAATAATCACGTTAATAACGCAATAACAAACACCCATATAAGGCTAGCTACATAACCTAATTTAAAATCACAAGTATGACACTCATGTCACACTAATTTAGGGGTAGGTTATAAAGACCCCCACCCCCTAAATAACAATTTGTATCTCTCTTAGATTTTGTGTTTTTATAATTTTGTTTATGTTATAAAACTATGAATGCGGAAAAAAATATAGATATTTAACAAGTCCAAAATATTAAACTGTCAAAAATTATGAAACATAACTGATAAAAAACTGTGTTGCACTGTGACAGGGAGACAAAAGTACGTAACATTTGTACTTTTTTCGTACTTTTTATGGGTCAAGAAGGGTACCAATAGTAGCACCTACTAATTTATTGCATCTTTTTAGAGATTATGGCGGGGACTCCTATTGGTTTCGTCATGTGGACTTTGACATGAAACTTCAACATGCGGTCCGAGGCTTATCTCCTTGGGCATAACCTAAAAGCATGTCAAATGGTGTTTGTATTTTTTTTCTTTTTAAAGGGGTCGATTCAAGAACATATTTAAGGAGAGTCAATCTACCTCCAATTTAGAGAGTTTTAAGTTTCTATTTTGACAAGCGGGAGGAAATCTTACGAACAACCTCATCGTTGTAACTCCAAAGTACGAAAAAGGAGAGGTTAAAGTGGAACAACCAACAACATTCGTTGCTCTAGCCACTTCCCCTGTTCCCACGCCTATCCCCATCAATCTACTCTTTTGCATATTTATCTTAAGGCCCGACGCAAGGAAGAAACACTCTAAAACATGAACGGTTGTGTTAAGATTAGACATTTTCCATTCCCCTATAAAAACTGCATCATCCGCAAAAAACAAGTGATAAATCTTCAATGAATCGTCGATAGAAACTCTTGTGAATAAACCTTCATGCAAAACGAGACTAAAGGATGTCTATAAGCTTTCCATTACCAATATGAAAAGGAAAGAAGATAATAGATCTCCTTGTTTTAAGCCTTTAAAAATTAAATTTCTGATGTAAGACTTTTATTGACGATGACCGATCCCATCGTAGAATTAAGACATCCTTTAATCTACCTACGCCATCTATCACCAAACCCAGACTTATGTAAAATATCGTCAAAGGAGATAATGGTATTTACAATTATATCAAATGATATTGCACGCGACCGGTATCTGAGTTTACGTATGTGTAAGGTGGTTTCCAACATCAACGATTGTGATGTAAGAGATAAAAGAAGAGCCGAGGAGATAAGAAAAGTAACAAATAATGAGTGGTCGAACTTTTATTTGTTAACTTTGTTCATATTTGCACCATCAAATTAGGGCTGAGCAAAACCATCCGAAAACCGAACCGAAGCCGAGCCGAACTGACCGAAAATGAACCGACCATTTTCGGTTTTGTATATTTATGGTTTTCGGTTTCACTTTTGCTCGGCTCGGTTCGGCTTAAAACCAAGAAAAATATGCCTAAAATATCTATTTGGTTCGGTTTTGCTCGGTTCGGTTTCGGTTTTGCTCGGTTCACTTCGGTTTGCTTTTCGGTTTTATGTTTTCTTTAAAGTCGGTTTTCGGTTCGATTCAGTTTTTGTCGGTTTGGTCTTGACACGATGCTCAGCCTTACATCAAACAACTCAAATTTTAAGAAATGCCTAATGTACATTAGAACAACCTTTTATTGCGTCATCGCTATAACTCATGTACAACTTGGAACATACATTTGATCGAAATCACCTTGGAAACAGTTTCTCTACATTTTTGTTGGTTTTATTCTTACACGCACACATTCATAAACAGTCATATTTGCGCATACTCACCCTCACACATACAGTTAAAAGTCGCTCCGAAAGCAGTTTTTCGACCCTTAGGATAAGATAACGAGTGTTTACATTCTACCTCTTTCAAAGTAAGCCACGTTAAATATCAGCAACTTTTTATGTAGTTAAGTATTAAATTAAGATAATGAGTGTCTACTATATGAGATGAACCAAAAAGTGTATCTTGTTACTTGTTTACGAGTGAAACTATGATAGTAGTTCAATAATGTGGAATACGTATGATCCAATGCACTAACTACTCAGCAAGCTTATCAAGTACTTTTCCCGGACGGTAAATTATTACGAATAGTTGAACGATTGATTGTGTGTGTATTGTAGCTTGATTAAGCAATGTACATGAACATTTTTGGACTCTTTTGTGAGTTGCAAGTCGGCAAACATATTTTAGAGTTGTAGTATTTGTCACGTGCCATAAATGTATGCATTATTAAGTTATTGTACAAGTTACATGGATCCAAATATCTTTTACTACGGGAAATCATGTGATATAATTGTGAAAACCAGAATTATAACGCTATAAAACGTAAGTACACGCTTCATTTGTCAATCACATTTTAAAGTTACTACCCTTTTCGTAAACTTATCTTTGATCTCTATAGGCAAATTTGCAAGAGCGACTGTTACAACTTGACTCAATTGTGTGACATATTGTTACAAATATATTTTTTTGGAATATTAAGAGATTACCTCTAACATTTTGTACTTGAACGAGTATTCCAGCATGTGCTTCGCTGCGGGGTGCTGGATTTTGTGTTGTTTTATAATCAAAAGCGACGGCGCATGCTCTACTATAAATTTTATGCCACTTTAGACCACATCAGTTCAAGTCCAAAAATACATATGAAAATATACTATTGATTCTCACATTGAGCTAACATGTAAACATATCAACATATCAGTTTGTCCGGCCCTAGCGGATGCTAAATCTGAGTCACCAACTTAAGGTGTTTGGTTGTTGGAATGCCTGCACCACAAACACCACAAACACGGTTTGAAAGGCAACAGACTAATGTGTATCACGATTTGAGGCGGCAGTGGTGGTAACAGTCATACACGTATTTTTCTCCCGATATGCAGAACAGTGTATGAACGGAAATTGGAAGAAGAGATGACGACACTATTTAGTGGCACGACTTCTTCTTTTCATTCTCGTTCCAACACAAATACAACGTATCGAAACACAAATCTGTTTATGGTTGTTACCGTCGTTGCCGCGTCATTACTGAATAACCATGACTAAAAGTTCCATCCAAATTGTGTTTGATTCCCTCAAATGGTGTATCGGACACTTGGTGAGCACTGATGGGCCAATAAAGTAGAAGCAGAAGCATATAAAACCGTAAAGTTTCGCGCAAAGCCATCGAAGTGAACATGATGAGGTATAGAAGCCTTTGGAAAACACAAAAGTCTAAATTAAATATAATATAAATTAAGTAAACATTTAAGAGTACCAAACATGCCAAGCGTTGAAGAGGCGTACCTTGTCATCGTTCATGTGTACAAACCTGTGTGGAATCTGGTTTACCTCCTTTGCCTCGTGCACACAACCAAGCGCGTTTGTCAGATTATTAGTTACTCGCGGTTGGCATCACACTATAATATGAAAACACATAATATTATTAGAAATGACAAAAAAAGGATGGATTATCAATACGTGAAGTTTATACTTAACTTTGGAGCTGTTGACTTCCATGTAACTTCGTTACCCGACTTTATTTTTAATAAGTACAGGCAGAGACCATAACCCGGTTCGGAGTGTATACCGAGATGTCTAATTCCTTTCATAATCTGTTGTCGGGTGTTTCTGTAGAATCGAGTGCACATATTAACCTGGAATTTCTAAGAAAAACATTGAGGTCACATGAGCAGTCGATTCTGCAGAAACACCGAACAACATCCCATGAACATTGTCTCTTTTTATCGAGTTTCTTTATGTTGGGTCGTCTTGAAGGTTCTTGTAAAATCAGTTGTCCTACTCAGCTCAACCTTCTATCTAAGAAAGGTGTTTCTGTTGAATTTACCAGGTCTTTATCATGGCCGATAAACAATGTGTGGTAAAACATGATTTAAGAAATAGTAAAATAAACACACATAAGACCGAGGCTCAAGTAAGTAAGCAATGAATAATACATGATTCGATAAATGTGGCTGCAAGCAATTCATGCTGCCCTGCCTACATATAACGCATCAAAGTTGTATGCAAACTTTTTTGAATTCATCATTGCATGTCTATAAAAAAGACATATGTTGTGGCTGCAAATATTGTAGATTGTGTTGCCAACACGTAGCATATACACTGTAAATTTTATTATACAAATGCCAACAACATCCAATGAAACTTAATATAGCGACAAACTTACATATGAAACATCTATCAGACCAGCTGATATGTCACTCATGGTAAACGTCTATGTTCACAAAAAACATAAATGTCACACCAGCTGGCCTAAGAGATGGTTCATGAACATGTTATACTTCTAGCAAACCCCAATTAAGAAAGGCCACATAAGGTTCAATCCTTACAACAGTGACAAATGAGGCTCAGGTTTGCGAATACTGAAACGGTACGGAACACTTATCATGGCTGCGACCACAACCTGGGTATGGTCTCCTTGCCAAGAAGTTGTACTCAGTGATTCACGTGTAGTACCGAAACAGTTCTCATCATTGCTGACCAAAAGATAAAGGGAACTCATCTTATAAAACCACCCGTTATGACCTTACAAAGTAACACAACCTGAACATCTTAGCTGATACAACCACACATGCTTGTAAAGCCGGGGAAACCGCCATGGCTGCATTAGTATAAACGCCCCGCCAAGATACGGACATCATCACACTTTGTATAGCATATCATGGCTGTAACTACAATACGAAAACAATGGATGCAATTGCAATACCTGCAACCTGAAACGGTAGACCAGCCACTATGATTAACAGCAAATGATTCGATATTGTATCATGTATCCTTTATCGAAAACAAATATTGAACAACACAACATATATTTATCAATAAACCGAGAAAAAGAAGGTAAGGGTATAAAATTTGAGAAGAGCACAATAAAGCGTTGGTAATGTGGCAACACCATCCGTAACATTAGAAGTATGATAAGGGTTTTGTCACTATCGCGTGGGCCAGCTTATATTTGTATTTTTTTATCAAACGGGCTCACAGGATAGGAACAAAACCCCTATCACAGTTTAGTACTGCTTCCTATAAGAGAGGCACGCAAACTTACCATAGTCTGTTACAACTAATATAACCATCAATCGCATTCAAACCTATATATATATATATATTCCAGATCCGATCAAAGGCTCAATATCGTGTTATTATCATTGCCTTATTTTGTATATTATAATAGGAAGGATCAATTGGCTCAGATAAGAGCCAAAGGTTCTGAAAAATGAAAGTTCACTGTGGCTGCATACCTAATAGGTTGTCGAGCCAAGTCATGGACTTCCACTCCTTTTATTGAAACCGCTCGTGTTCATCATCGTTTTTTCACAGCAGTTGCAAATATGTAAGTCTTACAATAAAGACAAACTAGTGATCCCCACCAAGATACAGGCGTAAGCAAACTGTGTTCCAGCAAACATGTGTGCAAAATATCGTGTTCGGCTCGTTTAAATCTAAATACTCTAAGCGGTTATTCGAGAATAATGAAAACAACGCAATTTCATCCAACTGATTTTATTTCAATTGCAAAACTGCCTTTTAATAAGATTTTCATATCTAACGGATTCCAAAGCTTATTCGACCCAATACAGATACAGTTGATAAAAACATTATAAAAGCTAATATGCTTTACAATTTTGAATATCATTCAATATGTCTATGTGTTGTTTGATTGATTTATATTTTTGCTTTATCTTTAACATGCTAGGCTAAACCCTCTTTTGTATTTACTTATGATTACATGAAACTTAGGTTGTAGATCCTTTTGATGTTCCTTCTTATTGATGGATGTGCGCGTTAGGCTCTAGAAGACTAGCCATAAGATATTAAATTGGCATAGACGTCTAGGGAAACGCGAGTAGTGTAGAAAGGATACCATCGGTAACAATCTTCATACTACCTTACCCCTAATATGGTTGATCTCTCTTAAGATATTTCACATGCATTTAATATACTATTACGGGCCTTGTAATAGTCTCCATACTACCTTACTTGTGTGTTGCCCTAACGGAATATTAAATAGACGGTGGGTTCGTGTAATTCGTTCATGACTAAGGAAATACTTACACAGATCATCACAAGTGTGACAAGGCAACAGATCTAGGAGAAGCAGTCTGAGGAGTAGTGCATGATTAGGTAAATACATCTTTTTATCATAAAGTTATCACAGGTAGTTTAGATTATATTTAGTTTAATTAGATAAACAAACCAACCTCTCAAACCATGATATTTACCTGCTTTCTTATAAATATAAAAACATAAAAAGAATCTTCTCTCAACCCCTTCGAATTCTTTAGTCCGTGTTAGAGCCTTCCCAACCTATTTCCCTAGAGAACGATAACAACCCCCGAGTCTTGCCTATACTACACTGCAACGATTAGGTACACTGCCTAGGGGATTGTAAAGCTTCATGTGATGTCCTCGCAACCCTTAAATCAAGTTTTTGGCGCCGCTGCGTGGGGAATGGTTAGGTTTCGATCAGTGTTTAACTTAGTTCTACTCGCTTGATTCCTATCAAGTGAGAATTTTAATTCCAGTACATTAGCTTTCTCGTAGTCTATCTTTTCTTTGTGTTATTTGTTTCGTAATCCATTCTCGTAAACCACCATGGGAGACGCTAATCCTATCCGTACTTTTATAGATTACTCCAAACCTAGCCACGAGGGCTACACGAATACCATTGAGCTCCCCGTAGGGAAAAATGTGGTACCTCTTTGATCTGACACCATCCAGTTGGTGCAAAACGGATGCTCATTCCACGGACTTCGGTCCGAGGATCCAAACCAACACCTCAAGGATTTCTCAAAACTTATGGAATCACTTGACCTTGACGGTGAAAATAGGAAAAGAACGCGCCTGCATTTATTTCAATTTTTCCTTAGCGATTAAGCTAGCAACTTGCTTGAACGTCTTCCAGTAGGATCCATCACCACATGAGAGGATCTTACTACTCGTTTCTCGCTTAATTCTTTCCACTGGGAAGGACTGCAAAACTTCGCAATGATATCCTGATGTTCCAACAACATCAAGGAGAATCTCTCTCAGAAGCATGGACTCATTTCAAGGACTTACTCCAAAAAGTCCCTCATTATGGCATCGATCTTTGGCTCCAAGACCAAATCTTTTATGACCATGTCAATCCTGTCACAAGACGAACCATTAATTAGTCGGCCGATGGCAAGCTTCATGACAGAAACGCCGAAGAATCCTGGGCATTATTAGAGGACCTCGCCCTCTATGACAACGAAAGTTGGAACGACCCAAGGGATTTCGCTAAGCCGGTCAAGGCAATCTCTTTGCCTCAAAATGTCCCGAGTACATCCGATTGCCGTCTCATCGAGCTCAAAAATCAAGTTCAACGCTTGATGGAAGCCATCTTACTCCGACACAACCTACTCAAGCGAACAAAATCACTTCTTCATTTGAGATCTGCAGTGGTCCCCATGACACTCAGTACTGCATGGAAAATCTCGAACAAACCTTTGTTGAATATGCATCCTCGCGTACCGACGAAGCGGAAGGTGAGTGGTACACTTTCAAGCCCGAGCAAAACAATCTTGGTGACACCTATAATCCGTCATGGAAAAGTCACCCAAAACTTAGGTGGAGACAATCCTAAAATTTCCAAAATAGTTTTTCAAACCCACCTAACCGGTTCCTACCAATGGTTCAATCCCGAACCGTTCCTTCAACAACAATCCTTAAAATTTTAACAATTAATCAAATCTTAAAGGATTGGTGTCCAACTTCATGGCATCTCAAGATGCTAGATTGTCCAACTTTGAAGCCGATTTCAAACAACAACAAAGCGAGATGACCAATAAAATCGACACAATGCTGAAAGCCAACACCTATCGAATAGCGGGAGCACTACCTAGCGACACTGTTAAGAACCCGAAACTAAACGTTAACTCCACAACTTTAGTTTTGTCTGCTCGTTCTTACCCAACTGAAGACCCACAATGCTCAACTCATATCCATGGTTTGATCAACACCATCATGATACATCCCAAGCAACAAAGCGACTCCCATGACGATAAACCGGAAGAAAATGAGGGAGAAGAGAAGAACAGCCAGGAAGATATCAATACCAACCCCTCCACGCCACCCGATCCATCAGTTTCATTCATCACCGAAAAAGTCCTCAAACTCAATTCATTCTTCGAATCGCTCAGCTTGGCCCCCTAATTATCCAGCACCGAATTTTTTTACACCAAAGGGGATGATGGTAAAGTGATGTTAATTGAGATAGTTAAGAAGAATGACGATTCCCGCAAAGAGGAACCCGAAGCAAGAGGATTAGAGGTGGGATATTTTGATATATTCCCAACTCGGAGCGAGCTTGCATATCACAAATATCTCATGTGTGGCGCCATCCTTTCAATATTTCTGAGAAACCCCATCATCACAGAAGGATGTCTATCAAACCTTAAAATACCATGCAACATTGGACATATGCATGTGGAGAAAGCCTACATTGATCTTAACTCCCCTCTAAATATCATGACCTGAATGATGTATAATTGGATCATGAGAAGAAAGCTCGACCCTAGGGAAAATTTAGATAGAGGAGTTATCAATTTTACGAGAAGGATTAAGGGGATGCATGTTTTCGTAGGGAATTTCACTTATGCCACGGACTTCAAGATTGTTGAAGATATTAGCTTAATCATTGATCCTAAGCTGTTACAAGTAGTACTAGGAAAACCCTTTGTTGAAATTGTTAGCCGTGATATTTAGTAAAGTGATGGTCATTAAACAATCCCGAGCCTTGTATAGGAAAACGTAGTTTTCGGGAGTTTAGTTAAGCTAGTTGGGCCTAGTTGTCGGGCTCAAGCCCATTTTTCTATGAACCGGCCCAACACAAAGCCTACAAGAATAGTCCATCCTTGTAGCTATTTAAAGCCCTCTCCAAGTGTGGAGAGGGTGTTGCTTCTCATTTTTCTTTTGTGAAACAAGTAAACTTTCTCTCTCTAAAATATATTTTCTTATTTTTGTGTTGAGGTGATGAAATGATATCCTAACAAGTGGTATCAAGAGCCAAGGTTGGGTGTTGTGATTTGGTAGTTTTTTTTTTTTTTTTTTTTGGTAATTTTTTTACTTATCATTTCGATGGGTGTTGTT
>BQNB010006908.1:0-37500 GCA_026074375.1 Tanacetum coccineum | reverse complement strand
TGGTCGTCCAGTGCTCATCAAGAGATTCACAAAATTTTAAAGAAGAAAATTTTCCTTATCATCAATCAACTGGATACTAGACTCAAACTTTTGAATTTAATTTTTGAAAGAAGCAGCCAAATTTGTACGAGATTTAAATCTCCTTGCAAAAGAAGCTGATGAATCTCTTGTAAGCACAAGACATTGAATGGAAATGAGGTCTCTTGAGAGAAGTTGTCAGTCAAGACTTTATGTCTATTGTGAAAATTCCCCGGTTGTAGTGTTTCATCAAATCTACAAAACTGACTTGACGTACGAAAGAACGTCTTGAAGATTGTATCATTAAAAAGGAGAATGAATAGCTAACCTTTGAATGATTGGTACAAAAAGTGAGAAGAAATGCAAAATATGACAAAATTTCGTACGATAAAGCTTATAATGACATGCAACACAAGATCGAACGTTGCAGCTCAGTGGGAGACAAAAGGGGTATAGTCAGGAGTACTCCCTGTGTATCAAATACTCTTGATCCTTTTGTCTCTGAAACTTGAAAATGAGAATGTAGAATTAGAGTTTCAGGTTCCGGAATTATGAAAAGGAATTGCTCACCTTTAAGTCCACACAAAAACCTGTTTGGACTCGATCTTCTGTCACTCAGTGCTCAAACTAAAAACAATAATTGACTCTTTGCCACACAAATTACATGATACGATCTATGAAAATGCTAAGTTAGAGCTCAGTTGTTTGATAGGTTTCTATCAAAGGACACCACAAAGGTATGAGAGTGCGAATACTAAGTTTGCAAAGATATCAATCTTGGGGAAAACTACCTTCTTCTTCTAGACCCAAACCGTATGCTGTACCATACTCTACCTCACTCTCGGCTTTCCACAAGGTTGGTGAGACAAATTCTTAGTCAATCCAGTCACTTCAAACTCAGTTCCTTCCTCTCGAGAGTCAAGTTGTGAATAATGAACAGAGTGATTGCTCCAGGAATCTTTTAGGATTCAATTCCTTTAAGCTAATAGGGTAGACAAAAACTTTGTGCCTAACAAACATGTAAAACAAGCATTTAGGACAAAACCAATCATTGATTTCACAACCTCATATGATTGTGTGCGTCAGTATGTGAATGGCATGAAATCTAGAAAGAAAACCAAAGTGTAATGTTTCAAAAAGGCAAATCAAAAGAAACATAAGGCTCAGGTCTGGAAACCAAAGAATATAGGGTCCAAAGAAAGATTTGCTTCACCTAAGCCTAGTAAACCTAGATCTTGCCTTAGGTGGTCACCAACTGGAAGATTTTTTGACCTTCAAGGAAAAATAATCACGTCTAGTGAATCTGAGAGTCAATCTGACTTCTCTAAAGGTGATAATGCATTTACTTCTAACCCTCAGGAACCTATCAACAAAAGGTTTCCAAGTTCAACTTTCTCTATGTCAGGTTGTCAAAAATGGTTTGATACTATGCTAATTCCATTGCTTTCCGAGTATAACCTGGAAGACAAAGAAGATCATGGAGACAATGAATGTGACACTTGATGAGTTTTCAGTCGATGGTTTGTTATTAAATGACAGATAACAACCCGATCTTCAAATAAAAGGAATTGTACGCGTCAGTGCGTTTATCCTTAACAACGAAAAGAGAAATCTTTTCGGTCTTGAGCTACTTTTGAAACATTCAATGTTTGTTAGCTCAAGTCAATGGCTTGTAATCAAATGTCAGATTGCAACCCGTTCGTCAAAGAAAAAGGGAGTGTACGCTTCAGTGCGCTTTACCTTCAAAAGAAGAGAAATCTTCTTGTTTTCACTTCAGTAGATATGATAGTCATGACGTCGATGGTAGAGTTGGAAAGTCTATTCGGTTATTTGTTCGACGAATTATCAAATGGAGAAAATCAAGTTGTTTCACAGTCTTCCGCTGTTACTACTGCTGATGCATCCGATAAACATCCAACAACAAGATTCAACTTCATCTACTTCAACTCTAGCAACAGCTATCACTGCTGATGGAAACTTCGACTTGTAAATATTTTTGATCCTTTTTCCTCTTTATTTTGATTTATAACCAAGAAAACAAAATATTAATAACTATAAAACCTATTAAAAACAAAATACAAATCAAAAAAATTTCAAAAAATACTAAAAGAATCTTCTCAGGACATGTCTATCGACAATCGTAACATTTGTCGCACCTAGAAATGTTGATTTATATCAAACACGGTGATATAAATGAAGTTCGAGCGAGAGTTTCAAATGCTTTCAAAACATGTACTTTCATTTTTTCTCAACGACTTCTAAGTAAATGTCAGCTTAGGACTCGGTCTCCAAAGAAAGGAAAATGTTCATTTATGTCCATTTATCCTAAACAACGGGAAGTTCATATCTTCTCGGTCTTGAGCAATGTCATAATTAAAACCAAAATTTTATCAAAGTTATGAATGCTCAAGAGGAAGTTAAAGGAAAATGATGGTAGAATAAGTATATCTCACATTTTTCCTGTTGAGCACAATTTTTCAAGCTATTCAAAAGAAAATTTTCAATTCTTTCAAAATTGTGTTGCTCAACAAAACTCCCACTCCAAGTTTTCATCTATTTCTATAATTGAGGGGAGTATATAATATGATTCATTTTGCATGCACTCCTGTTCTCCCAAGACTTAGTTAGGCTCTGTGAATTTCGGACATTAACTTGTTTTTAATTCACTAATTGTCAAAAATTGTAAACACATATGCAATTTTTGAGGGGGAGATCTAGTGTTTAAAACTGTGATAATACGGATTAATAATGGATAAGGATCTTCAATCTAAAGTGCGTTCCAAACCTGCATGTGCTAAACTCTTTCATAAAATGGTGCATATGTGTAGGGGGAGCTTTTTGGTAATTCTAAAAACACTCAATGTGTCTTAAATGATTTCTCAGACACATTGATTGATTATTCTCAAATGGTTTTATAGGATTTATGGAATATTAAAGTCCGACCAACTGTATCTTCTCAGGGAGTTATAAGGCAGTTAAGGTTAGGTATCCTCGTCCCATGATCCAGCCAGAACCGGAGGGATCTACCCAGGGACAATCCACTAGTTGGTGTAGAAGTCCTTAGGTATGATATAAAAAAGGAGTAAAAGTGAGAATAAGGGAATAGTGCCGACTGAGATGGAGCTAGTACTGGAACAAACCCAATAAGGTACTAGTCATGAAGTTTCGGTAAGTAATGATGGGGTTGAAGAATGAAAAGACTTGTACGGACAAAGGGTGAAACGAAAGAGCCCCTCCATACAACCTTAGCAGAAACCGGTGTCAATGCATAATTCTCGGTTAATCACAAAGATGATTTTTTATATTGAAGAAAGTCATCATGGACCCAGTGATGCCTGCCAACCTCTCCTTAGCACTCAGAACTCTCAAAGATTTCTGTTTATTTTCACGGGAGTTCAAAACCATTTCTATCGGCTTTCTCATTCCCAGATCATTGATATTGAAAAGGTGGCAGTCCGCTCCAGCCTCCGATTACCAAATAACAAATGTACACTTATAGAGTCTAGAGCTAACAAGATCCATCAAAAATCTCACTAGGACAAAAATTCCAATATACAAAATGTCGTACATCATTATACAACATTTGGTATCATTAAGTCTACGCATTATCCTTGTGATAATTGCCAGAATCAGAGTTGATACTCTTTAGTATTCACAGTGAAGATGAAATCCTCTCTTGAGCCAACATTCTATCAAGCTCTTGGTAGGTGACTTCCAGACTATATGATCAATTGTGTCACTTGGAAAGAAACGATGGTTGTGATTCTAATGAATCACACTGTTCCAGTAAAATGAATTGACAACTCAAATCGAATGATAGTTACTATCTGATTCACTTTACTGTGATGTTGCTTTGAGACCGCTCGGTAACAGGAAGGCTGTGCAGCTGCGAAACCCTGTCAAGGAGATTCTTTGAATTCTACCTGATCACAGGCAGTATTTATATTGATTAACGGGGAACCGTGGTTATTGCAACCATATTCGATGAAGTGACAAAGACACTTTCGTCCTTATATGTAAATCTTCTAAACCTGATACTTGCAGGTTTTTCTGACGGTTGGCTGCTTTAGTCCATGACGAGTCAAGATTCAGGTCCTCATGCTAAACCACAAGATTAATTCATGAGAAAGGCTCAATTATCAAAGACTTCGCAATCTCTGTTGAACAAGCACTTCCCTCTTTACGAACATTTTGTGGTTCAATAATCATGTTAAAAGAAAATGTTGAGGAGATTGCTAGCAAGCTTTAAGATCTTGAGCTATGGGTGGAGACACAAGATCGCAAGGCGGCATAAAGATTCAAGGATATAGATTTAGAGATCTCAGTAGTCAAGGACAAGACAAGGCCAAAGACCACGATTTCAGTATTTGTCAAAGTATATCATGTTAGAGATCAAGATTCCAAGATTCACAAGCATGCAAACGGATCTTCCAAAAGGGAATTCCCAAGAATACAAGGCTCAAGACTCAAAGATGTACAAGAAGGATCACAATTGATGACCACCCTTAGGGGAGATTGTTAGCCGTGCCTATTTAGTAAAGTGGTGGTCATTAAACAATCCCGAGCCTCGTATAGGAAAACGTAGTTTACGGGAATTTTCTTAAGCTAGTTGGGCCTAGTTGTCGGGCTCAAGCCCATTTTTTTCTATGACCGGCCCAAACACACAAGCTGACCCTAGGGAAAATTTAGATAGAGGAGTTATCAATTTTACGAGAAGGATTAAGGGGATGCATGTTTTCGTAGGGAATTTGACTTATGCCACGGACTTCATGATTGTTGAAGATATTAGCTCAATCATTGATCCTAGGCTGTCATAAGTAGTACTAGGAAAACCCTTTGTTGAAATATCCAACATGACTCATGACCCACCTGAAGGAGTAGTGAGATTCACAAACAGGACCGATGAAATTGCCTATAAAATGCCCCATAAGATAAAATAGTACAACTTATTATCAGACTTAGAAAAAGGGCACACAAAATTAGTCTACCTTAGGAACGAGGAGGACAAGAGAGGAGGAGTAGAGTACGTGATGAGCAAAATATTAGGGTTTTACAAAGAATGTCTAGAGCTTGGACCCGAATATGTGACTGGAATGGATGATGAAGGAGAAGTCACGTAAGGACGTGTGACTTTGAGTCTAGCTACAAGACTCATAAATAAAGAAAAGCGCTTTTTGGGAGGTAACTCAATGTTTATTTTTCTCGCATATTAGGAGTGTCTTGTGTTTGAATTCTTTTCATTTATTCTTTTATGTTTGAATTCATTACTTTGTAATTATGCTTTGTTTTGTTTTGTTTATAACTTCATCTTATTTACAATCAAGTGTATTTTGCAACAAAATAAGTGTAGGGGAAATATCCGGTTTTTAAGAACCAATTCAAACAAAATAAATAAATTGTTTCGATTAATTCGTGTCAGTTTCGAGTCATATGATTGTATTGACTAATCCTAGGTTTCATGCAACAATTTCATACAAGAAATAACTTATATAATCGAGTGCATGAAGTTTTTCAAAGAAAAAGAAAAGAAATTTTCTCTTAGAGCCTGGAGATGGCGTTAGGATTAACCTGACGGCGTCCTGAGCCCAGCTACAAGAAAATTTGAAAATTTTCAAGTATTTTTGAAAAATAAGTTGAACAACATTTAAAATTTGTAATTCTTTTATAAACCTGCATAAACCTATGATTACATTATTACTCTCATCCTATCTTACTATTTTCATAGAGTCAAAACCCTAAACTCTCGTTGTATATATATCTATCCCGCCGATTTTATGCTTGGTATAGTTGTGTTTGTCTTTGATTAGAGGTTATAATTGAAGAGAAGAAGCATGGAAGTTCTTAGGAAGTTTCATTGGATGACTCTTAGAGGACGATTTAACCAGTTATCGCATGTTTCTTCTCCATTATTGAGCAAACCAGGGGAGTACTAGTTTCTTTTACTTGTTTTCTTTTCCCTTTATTCGTTTTTACGGGTACTTCTATAGAACATTGGGGACAATGTTCAACTTAAGTGTAGGGGGAAATAAGCCTTAGAAACTATTCCTTCATTTGCCATTTGCTTTGTCCTTAAAATGATGGGTAATATATCGAAACATAGCATAAAAAGGTAATTTTGACCAAAATTTAAATTTTTTTATGACACATACCGACGAAAACCGAGTATTAATAGCGTCTCATGGATAGGAATGTGTATGACTAGCACAAAAACCCTCAAAATTCCACCCCAAAAATGTGAGGTTCGCCTTTAGATCTTTAGGAATTCGGGTATCCATTATTGATACCCAAGATAGTTTATACCTTTAGCTTTCTCGAGTTAAGGTTTGAATGCAGTCATATGTGTCTATTCCGTCGTTACGGATGTGCACGTATGGTCTTTGTCGCTTTTTTAGAGAATTGGTATCGGTATTAAATTATATGAGTGTACCGGTAGTATATTAAATTCTAGAACTTGTTTTTGTGATGCATCCCGAGACCGCATAGTAAGTATTAGGATTTGCTAGATAAGAGGCACTAGGATTAACCCATGTTTTAAACCTGTAATTGTTATGATGGTCACACCGATCATATAACTATCCCACACCCTTGCCATGCACTCATTTTTAGTGCATGATACCCCTAGTACAACCCTCCGAGCCTATCCTTTTTCATGGTTCTCATAATTTTATAGGTTAATCTGGACTATTAATGAAGAGCATTGTCAACCCTTAAACCAATCATTACACCTAAATCTCTTTAGCCTACCTTGTATGTACTCGATTTTAGTACATTATTGTTTTAACCTAAGTTAATTATTTGAGTACACGGTTGCTAAATCCTTATCCTTGTAAATATAGTTTTGGGACGATTGGGATTCATGGTAGTATTCATCTAATGAAGAATTAGGGAAGAAGTAATTTATTACCCCCAATAGAGCTCAATAAGCTCCATGTTATGTTGATCCACCTCAAATTGGGTCATTAGTTAGATTGTAAATAATCGAGTATGTAAAAGTTCAAGTGTAGGGGTGTATCTATACCCCCCCTTCCCCCATGATGTATTATATGTTTAAGCAATCGCAAGGCAAAAGTGTAAAAAAATGTATATAAAAAAAGAGAGTGAAAAAAATGTACGGGCTGCCATTTGCTTATGTTTATATTAGAGTGAAGAAAAGAAAAAGAAAGAGATTAAGGTAGAGTTGTGTAGAGTTTGTATATCTTTGTCCGAGTCTTGGCTTAGCAACCAAATCAGCGTGTATTTTTATAAATAATTAGCTAACCCATTCACCCCAAATTCACCTAAAGTTACCCAAATATATCCCATTCGTTTTCGTTTTCATTTATGTTATCTTAAACCTACACCCCACAACCCTTTAAAAGACCTCTTTGACAGTAAAGAATAATACTTGCGCCTAACGGTGAAGGTTTGATCCTTTACCAAGCCTATGGTAATTTATATGCTAGGACAGGTAATGAGTGTTGATTTTCTGTTTCCTATTATGTTATAATTTATTATACACCCGAGTGAAAGAGAGAATCTCAAACACTTATGTGAGGTGCTAGTATAGATTTTCCGTGCTTTTAATTATGAGGTCTAGAAGGTTGTGTTGTAAAATGCTTTTAAAGATTAGGTTAAATGACCCTAATATTGCTATTGTCTAGGCAGAAAAGCCTATTTGCTTGAGGACAAACAAATCCTAAGTGTAGAGGTATTTGATGAGGTGTCATTTTATACACTATTTCGTGGTCATTTAACACCCTAAATCATGCGAATATGCCCAGATTATGTGCTTAATCGTTTGTTTTTAGGTTTTTAGCACTTAGATGGCATTTGGAGGAAATACATGTGACTTGGGCTCGTTTAGAGAAGAAACGGACAAGACTATAGACCTAAACCAAATCTCTTGAAGAATTATGCATACAACGCATGGAGACGGCGTCGCAGGCCTAAAGCGACGCCGTCGCAATCTATCTGGTGACGGCGTCAAGAAAATGACGACGACGTCAGGACGTGGCCGACTTAAATAGGATCTAGAATCATCTACGTGGCGACAGGGTCAGGACTCCAAAGCGACGCCGTCGCAGCGATATTCCTATATATATTAAACTGAAATTAGGGTTTTAGGTGTGTAACTTTGTATAACTTTAAGGAGAACATTAGTCTTTCTAGCAGCTTTTTAGGTCTTTTTTAGGCCCTCAAAACCCTATTGTAACTACCTTCAATCCATGTTTTAATCAAGTAAGATTGTTTATCATTAATCATTCAATATGTCTATGTGTTGTTTGATTGATTTATGTTCTTTCTTTATCTTTAACATGCTAGGCTAAACCCTCCTCTGTATTTACTTATGATTGCATGAAACTTAGGTTGTAGATCCTTTTGATGTTGCTTCTTGTTGATGGATATGCGCGTTAGGCTTTAGAAAACTAGCCATAAGATATTAAATTGGCATAGACGTCTAAGGAAACACGAGTAGTGTAGAAAGGATACCATCGGTAACAGTCTTTATACTACCTTACCCCTAATATGGTTGATCCCTCTTAAGATATTTCACATGCATTTAATATACTCTTAGAGGCATTGTAATAGTCTTCATACTACCTTACTTGTGCGTTGCCCTAACAGAATATTAAATAGATGGCGAGTTCGTGTAATTCGTTCATGACTTAGTAAATACTTACACGGATCATCACAAGTGTAATAAGGCAACAGATCTAGGAGAAGCAATCTGAGGAGTAGTGCATGATTAGGTAAATACATCTTTTTATTATAAAGTTATCACCAGTAGTTTAGATTATATTTAGTTTAATTATCTAAAATACACCAACCTCTCAAACCATGATATTTACCTGATTTCTTATAATATAAAAACACAAAAAGAATATTCTCTCAACCCCTTAGAATTCTATTAGACCATGTTCGAGCCTTCCCAACCTATTCCCTTAGAGAACGATAACAACCCCCAAGTCTTGCCTATACTACACTGCAACAATTAGGTACAATGTCTAGTGGATTGTAAAGCTTCATGTGAAGTCTTTGCAACCCTCACATCAATACAACATCTCACTTGATGCTTTAGACACTCATAGGCCGCTCAAGAATTGGTACACATCATAAAGCAGTTGACTGTCACAGCCAAATTTCCAAATCAGTGTTATATATTGTAAATTCAATTGGCTCAGATAAGAGATCGAGGTTCTTACGAAACTGATGAGGTGTAATTTTATACACTTTTTTGGGGTCATTTAACCCTTATAATTATGCAAAATGCTTAAAATATGTGTTTAATCATTTCTTTTTGCATTTTTAGCAATTTGAGGACATTTGGAGGAAATACACATGACTTGGGCTCTATTTTGGAAGAAACGGGACAAGAGTACAACTTTACACAAAAGTAGGCTTGAAGAATTACTCACATTAGGTGGAGACGACGTCAGGAATACTTGCGACGTCGTCTGGATTATTAACTGGCCGCTTCAAAGAAATTGTGATGGCGTCTAGATTGTAGCCAACATAAAGAAACCTTAAGAAGATTTGCGGCGCGACGGCGTCAGGATTAATTGTGACGCTGTCGCGGATCGTTTCCTTATATATACAAACTCGATTTTAGGTTTTATATAGCATATTAGGAGTGCAGTTCGGTAAAGAACAATTTGTAGCTGACTTTGGGAGTATTTTAGGGTTTCCCAACCCTTTTGTACCTTCCTTAATCGCTTGTTTCAATATAATAAAGTTCTTTTATCCACAAGAAAATAGATAAGAGATAAGAAGAAAAGTATAAAGAAGTTAGAGAGAGAAAGTAAAGAAAGAGAGAGAGAGAGAATGGTTGTATTCTTGCAAATATGTGTGTAACAAATGAGAACCAACAAACTCTCCACATTTGGAGAGGGGTATTATAACACAATATGGGCCGGCCTCTTAAGGGCTTACATAGGCCGTGTGGTTTGCAAATGGGCCGGGCTCGGGATTTGGTTTGGGCTTAAGCCCGCAACACGTACAATATTAGATTAACTAACGAGCCCGTTACCCTTTCTAGCCTATTACAACGTAAATATAATAAATACCGAGAATCTTAGTTTGACTTAATATTTTGAGGCTAACAATCTCTCCCTAAGCTTGGTTTCTTAGAGATTCCAAGCTTTAATGTTAGACTTGTTATCTTGAGGCTAACAATCTTCCCCGATGTGAGGTCTTTGAGATTGACTTGTCATTGAGTTCTTAAGTCTTGGTATTGGTCTTTATTTTGTTGCAGACTTGTTCCTTCATGCTGTGTGATCTTTGATCTTTAGCCTTTGTCATTGTCTGTTGACTTTGTCTTTGATTCCGAGATCTTTAAATTTTTTCCTTGTTTGTCTTTATCGTCTTTTCCATCTTACGATCTTGTATCTTGACCAACATGCTCATACTTTACATCTTCTTGAAAGCTCTTTAATAATCTCCCCCGAAGCTTGGTTTTTGAGGAGGGATCTTTAATATCAGAGTTTGCAGAAGTCTTTGTCTTTAATTCTTGAGCTTTCTTGATTCTTGTATCTTGATGCTTATAGTACGTCTTTGTAGCTTGAGCATGAACATGTGGTAATGAATCAAACTCTGCTAGAATGAGGCTACAACACCGTCGTTTATACCTGAATTTGAATGTTAGTGATAAATAGCAGTTATGGACGAATATGGCTTTGTCATTCGTCGAGATTCGGTTGCATTACCTCCGGTTTAGTGAGGACCGTTTTACAGTGTAAATACTATACCTGTAATCAAGTAGGTTTAATTTGCAAGAACCTCCTTGACAGGGTTTCCAGCTTAAGTGTTGTTCCTCTAAGGCTATGCATTAGATTCATTGTACTTGCTTGTTCTTAATACCGGAACGTCTTAAAGCAGACAACACGATATGAGTGAATCAGATAGTTACTATCTTTCTGATTGAGTCGTCAATTCATTTACTGGACCGAATCGATATCCAGTTGACACAAGCTTGATTCATATAGAATCTCGCAAGTCACCTACCGTAGAGCTGTTTGAGGTTGACTCTGGAAGGATTTCCATTCGTCACTATGAATACTAAAGAGCATCACTCTGAATGTTCTGGCAAAATCACAAGGATAATGCATAGGACTCTTGTTAACAGCTTGTGAACTTATTGGTGTTCAACAAGTGTTCTTCATGAAATGTGTCCTAATGAGATTTATTATTGATCTCTTGGCTCTAGACTCGATTAGTGCGTTTTTGGTTTTAGTAATCTCGGCGGCTGGATAAGGACTGTTTACCTTTTTATATTAATAAACTACGGAGTGAGAAAGTCAATAGAAGTCGTGTGTATCTCCGTGACAAATGAGACAAGTATATGTTGAGAGAAACTTGAATGACTGGCAAGGGTTATGTAGTGCATCACTGGGTCCATGATGTCTTGTCTTCAATACCAGAATTCATCTTTGTGAATCTGACAGATTATGTATTGACCTGGTTTCTGCCTAAAGTGTGTGGAGGGATGCTTTGTTTTCACCCTTAATCCATACATTTCTTTTTTCATTCTTCAACCCCTTCAATGCTTACCAAGACGTCATTACTAACATCTTGTTGTGATTGTTCCAGTGTTAGCTCAACCTTAGTCGGCATTATTCCCTTATACTAATTCATCTCCAATCATACCTAAGGACTGATATTTTTAACTATGGAGTGTCCTTGGGTAGATCCCTCCGGTTCTGGTTGGATCATAGGACTAATACATAATCTAACCACCTTATGACTTCAGAATCATCGTGAATTAAGATGTTGGGTATAAGATCGTAATCCATTAACAACCGTTTTCGAGCATGACAACAGCACTTTGAGTCGTTTAGATCACTTATTATTTTCAAGATCACATTTTAATTACATTTCTCCCCTTATTTTGAATACTAATGCAGTTAGTCTTTGAAATACCCGGTGATTAAAATTTGTCATGAAAATTCTATGGAGAGAAAATATTATCAGCATGAATTATGTGGAACTTTTTATTCTTGCTCCCTCTCAATTTTACATATGTTTGACACAAAAAAATGATACCAAGTTGTAAATTAAATATAAAATTGAGGGTGAGAAAGTGTTGAGCACATAATTTTAAAAGATTATGAATTGTCATTGAAGAATTCTTGAAAAATTGTGCTCATGCACTATATCATCTTATAACATATGATTTATTGAGTAGTCGTTATATTACGGAGTTGTTATTAAGAGACTTTGTATAATGTTTTGAATACATAAAAATTATCATGTGATGATGTATCCAAAAACATTAAAACTTTATTTTTCGAAAAACTCCCCCTTAAAAATAGAACCAATTATAATATTGTCGTCTTTGAAAGCTTTGTGAGTGATGGAGTGTTGAACACACATTTTGAAAGATTTTGAATTGACATTGATAAATTCTTGAAAAATTGTGTTCAACTCTTTGAAAAACATATGTTAGAAGACTTCTCTTCTAACTCTAAGGGTACGTACACTTATGCGTACACTATCCTTTTCTTGAGCTCAAAACTTTAGATGTCTTGTTTAAACTGCTCAAGACCGAGAGGATTGACCTTCTCGTTCTTAGGATAAGTTACCTTTATAGATAAACTTTTCTTTATTTGAAGTCCGGGTTATGTACGGATTTGCACAAAAGCCATAAATTTTTATTTTCCTATTATTATCTTTCTCATAGTCAATCTTTTCTTTGTGCCCTTTGTTTTATAAATCACTCTTTCGTTCACCATCATGATGTATGAAAGAACACCAACCACACCCTTTCAAAACCCACAACGAAACACAACCTTCCCATTCCAAAATAATATCTTGATGTTCTAAAAACGTCATGACGAACCTGTCTATGATGCATGGACTCGTTTCAAACACTTAATCCAAAGAGTCCATCACCATAGCCTCGATTTATGGTCCCTTACTTAATTATTTTATGATCATGTCGATAATTATACCCGAATAGACCTTGACTTTGCAGTAGACGGGGACCTTAGGAAATTAAGTGGTGAAGAAGCATGGGAAACCATAGATAGATTTGCCCAAGTACAAAAAGAGTGGGACAATCCTTTTAAAGTTATTACTGAGAAAGAATTAACAAGTTTGAGGGCTCAAGAAAATGAATTGTTTGGGAATGAAAAAATGTGGATTGAGATGCTTAAGTGTATAGCATGGGATAAGGTGGATAATCCAAGCCCACAAAGTACCAGACAAGTCATCTCATCATTTGAGGTATACATATCGCTCGTGATTTGCCAGAAGAAGTAGAAGAGACTATAGGAATCCCTATGGAGGTAGAACCTTTAAACCACATGAAACTAGAGGATTTAGGATTGGATAATTGTAATCATAACATTTCTCTTAGTTCTAAGGAAATTCCTAGTGTTGATTAACCGGAGCCTTAACTTTTACCTAATTTCTCACCCTTAGATGTAAATCTAGGAGACAAAGACGAACTGACCTATCCATCAAACCACATAGTCCAGATAGTTTTAGGATGAAGGTAGTAGAAAAATCAACCATTAATACACCACCTTCGCCTCATGTGGTGTCTTTCTACCCTAAGGATACGTATTGCTATTATCACCATGCATTGATGATCCTAAGAAACATTATAGATTTAAACCAAGTTTATTAGGACAAAGTGGATCCCTAGGTGTTGATTTTTCGAATATGGGGATGATATAAAATGATTGGAAATTAGAAATCAAAGAAGTTTCTTTTCTAGGAGGAGCACTTAATTTACTCGTTAAGCCAAAAGAATTAAAATAGTAGGATTAAAGAAACACGCCATTTGGAGCATATAATTCAACAACAAATTTTTTAGCATGTGACCCTTTTCTTACAACAATGGTGTATACCGTTACTATCACCCGCACTTAAACCAAGTGTAAGGGAACCCTCCCCTTTATTTGTTAAAAAAGGTAGAGTCAGGCTCGTGACTCGAACAAAAATAAGCGCTTATTGTAAGGCAACCCAATCTTTTAATTCTAGCATTTTAGGTGTGTCATGTGTGTTTTAGTTCTTTATTGTTTATTTAAATTGTTTGAAAATAATTTTGTAATCATGCTTTGTCTTGATTTTAACTTCGTCTTAATCTCAATCAAAGGTATTTTGCATAATAAGTGTAGAGGAAATATCCGGTTTATAAGAATCCTTTCAAACATGTTAAATAAAAAATTTAGATTAATTCGCTTGTTCTGTATTTGTTTGAGTCATATGATTGTGTTAATGAATTCTGTGGTTTCTACAGTAAATTTTTGCAGGAAATACTAATGGGACTTGCGCGCAGAAATTTTGCAAGAAAAAAATTCATTACAGCACGTGCAGACGGCGTCAGGATTTTTCCTAAAGGCGTCACCACCCTGCTATAATAAAATTCATATTTTTTTTAATTTTTAAAATTTTTGTATAATTTCCAAAATTTGTAATTTGCTTAAAACCTGCAGGAAACCACAGTTACATTAACACATTCATCATATCCTTTATTTGTTTTCGTAGAGTCAAAAACCCTAAATCATATAGTTGCATTTACCATTCCGCCGATTTTACGCTAGGTATAGTTGTATCTTGTCTTTGATTTGCAGGTTATATTTGATGAGGAGAGCCTGGGAGTTCTTAGGAGTTTCATGTGGACAATTCTTAGATGACGATTTAGCCAGAATCATTTGTTTTTTCTCCATCATTGAGCAAAACCAAGGGAGTACTAGTTTTTTTGCTCTTTTTCTTTTCCCTTTATTCGTTTACAGGTACTTTATGGAACATTGGGGACAATGTTCATGATAAGTGTAGGGGGAAATAAAAGCCTTAGAAACTATTCCTTCATTTGTCTTTGCTTTGTCCTTAAAATGATGAGTAGTATATCGAAACATAGCGTATAAGGTAATTTTGACCCAAATTTAAAATTTGTATGGCACATACCGGTGAAACTAAGTACTATTAGCGTCTCACTGGATACATAATTATATGATTAGCACAAAAACCCTACCATTAAAAAAAAATCCACCCCCCAAATTGTGAGGTTCGCCCCTAGATCTTTAGGAATTCGGGTATCCATCTTTGATACCAAAGATAATTGATACCTTTAGCTTTCTCGAGTTAAGGAAAGAGCAATTGCATGTGTCGCATTCATGTATGTGTTCATGCATGTGTGATTTTGTCGCCTTTTCTGGAGCATTGGTATCGGTTTTAAATTATATGAGAATGTAACGGTAGTGTATTAAATTCTAGAACTTGCTTTAGTGATGCATCCCGAGACCGCATATTGAGTATTAGGATTTTCTAAATGATAAGAGGAACTAGGATTAACCCATGTTTTAAACCTGTAATTGTTATTATGGTCACCTCGACTATATAACTATCCCACACCCTTGCCATGCACTTATTTTTAGTGCATGATTCCCCTAGTACAACCCTCTAAGCCTTTCTTTTTCACGGTTCTTGTAATTTTCCGGTGGACTTCGGATTGTTAATGAAGAGCATTGTAAACCCTTAAACCAATTATTACACCCAAATCGCCTTAGCCTACCTTGTATGTATCATTTTAGTACATTATTGTTTAACCCAAGCTAATTATTTGAGTACACGGTTGCTAAGTCTTTATCCTTATAAATACAGTTTTGGGACGATTGAGATTCATGGTAGTATTTATTTTACGGAAGAATAGGGAAGAAAAGTTAAGCCAATACCCGCATATGTTTGTTGGATAATCTTCATGTTATTTTGATCTACCTCAATTCGGGTCATTAGATTAGTTCATGTATCGAGTATGTAAAAGCTCAAGTGTAGAGGTGTATCTGATGTTATGAAAAAAAAGAGAAAAAAGAAAAAAGAAAAAGAAAGAGTTTGATGTAAAGTTGTGTAGAGTTTATATATCTTTGTCCAAGTGGTCGAGTCTTTGGCTTAGCAACCAAATTAAAATGTATTTTTATAAATGATTAACTCACCACTTCACCCCAAATTCACCCAAAAAGCCACTCCCCTAATATTTCTCATCCGTTTCTGTTTCAACGTTTATCATAATACACCCACACCCCCACAACCCTTTAAAAGACCTTTTTTATAGTAACTTTTAGTACATACGCCTAGCGGTGGAGGTTTGATCCTTTATCAAGCTTATGGTAATTTGTATGCTACGACAGGTAATGAGTGTTAAATTTTCCGCTTCCCATATTATTATAATTCATTATACACACAAGAGAAAGAGAAACCAAACACTTATTGTGAGGTGCTAGTGTATAATTTTTGTGCATCTAGTTACGAGGTCAATTTGTGCAATAGTTGTGAAAAAATTATCGTTCTAAAAAAAGTTACGATGTCTAATTGGTTGTGCCATAAATAGCTTTAAAGAGTAAGTTAAATGCCCCCCTGATATTACGATTGTCTAGGTAGAAAAGCTTATTTGCTTGGGGACAAGCAAATCCTAAGTGTAGGGGTATTTGATGAGGTGTAATTTTATACACTTTTTCGGAGTCATTTAACCCTTATAATCATGCAAAAATGCTTAAAATATATGCTTAATCATTTCTTTTTGTATTTTTAGCACTTAGAAGACATTTGGAGGAAATACACGTGACTTGGGCTCTATTTTGGAAGAAATGAGACAAGAGTACAACTTTACACAAAAGAAGGCTTGAAAAATTACTCACAAAAGGTGGAGACGGCGTCAGGAATACTTGCGACGCCGTCTGGATTATTAAGCGACCGCGTCAGAGAAATTGTGACGGCATCTGGATTGTAGCCGACATAAAGAAACCCTAAGAAGATTCACGGCGCAATGGCGTAAGGATTAATTGCGACGTCGTCGCGGATCATTTTCTTATAAATACAAACTCGATTTTAGGTTTTATATAGCATATTAGGAGTGGAGTTCGGTAAAGAACGATTTGTAGCTGAATTTCAAAGTGCTTTAGGGTTTCCCAACCCTTTTTTACCTTCCCCAGTCGTTTGTTTCAATATAGTGAAGTTCTTTTATCCTTTAATCTTTCAATATGTCTTATTGTTTGATTGGTTATTGTGCTTTACTTATCTTTAACATGCTAGGCTAGATCTCATTAGTGTTTGCATATGATTGCATGTTAATTGGTATGTAGATCCTAATAATATTGCTTCTTGATTGATGTGTGTGCATGTTTAGACTCTAAAATCCTAGTTACTTAAGTGTATCGAAGATCTAGAGCGGCATGATTGTGTAGAAAGGATTCCATCGATAATACTCTTCATACTACCTTACCCATCTATGGATGATCCCCTTTAAGTATTTTAATGCGCGTCTATCTCCCTAAGGGCCTTGTAACAATCTTTATACTGCCTTACTTACGTATTTCCCTAGCAAAGTCTCACGTAGACGGCGTTTTCGTGTAATTCGTCATGCTTCTCGGAAATACTTACACATACATCTCAAGTGTCGCAAGGCAATAGAGTTAGGAGAAGCATATTAAGGATCATGCATGATTAAGTAAACACTTCTCTTTTATCATACGAATTCTTCACATTATATTTAGTTTAATTATTAGATAATTAGTTTAAAACAAACCCCCTTTAAATCCGAGATTTAAATTGCTTTCATAAAATATAAAAAATACAAAAATATTCTTCTTTTAACCTGTAGACCTTAGTTACATCTAGTTCGAACCTTCACACGCTATTCCCGTAAAGAATGATAGCAACCCACGTGTCTTGCCTATACTACACTACAAACGGTTAGGTACACTACCTAGGGAGTTATAAAACTTAGTGAAGTTTTACCACCTCATCAGTACTGTAATTCTATCATGGATGCATACCTAATAGGTTACCTAGCCAAGTTATGGAATTTCGCGCGTTCTACTCAGACTGCTCATATTTATCATTGCCTTGTCATGGTAGCATGCAATTGGTGTGCGTCACATGTAAACAATGGTTACCAAGCACAATGTAGTATCTGACTATATGATAATATCACTTTCACGTATGCCGAATTAGAAGCCATTTTCTATATTCAACCACACGTGACAATGCTAAACCCCCTATCACACTCGAATAATCATTCATGCGTTCAAGTAAGGAGTCAACACACAAAGAGATATAATTCCACTCTTGGAATCATTGTTGTTGACTCTTGACATGGATGCAGGGGTGGTCAAAGGAGACGGTTACCTAAACTTAATGGCTCAGATTTGCAAGTGTTGATCCTAATAAAAAGGTGTCTAACGCAACATGGCTGCAAAAACTTGTTTGTTGGTGCTGCCCTGCCAAGATACATGCCGGTTTGACACCTTATTATCAATAAAGACCTCACAAATGTCATAGTATCATCATTTCCTATAATTCGCAAAAATAAAAGGCTAACCTAGGATAGGCAAGCCAAGCGTAAGCCAAAGCAATGTAAACAATGGTTAGCAACCACAATGTAGCATCCGACTATATGATAAGGGTTATGCCACTGGCACGCATGCCTAATGAGAAGCCATGGTGACCTCTGCGTTCATACGATAGTTAGTCAACAAAAAATAGGAATCAAACATGATGCTGGAAAACGTTGTTGCTGACTGATGGTCTGAACACAGAGCTGGTATGCGCTGAAATGATCAGGCAGTATAATTTGCTTAAACAAACATATGTAAAATGGCCATCCAATTCAAAACATACCGATAGAGAATATTTCACCCCTTGAGATGCAAAACATCAAAACCAAAATAAAGCCAATAGCATATATACCCTCACTAGGACGGGAACAGAGATGGCATCCATGCATAATAAACCCAGAAACTGTGAGTGGAGAGGGACTAAAGCGGGAGATTAAGTGGGCAAGCACAACACGGTGTTGCCCGATTAATTGTGTGAAGCCAAATTCAGAACTACAACAAATTCACAACTTCAAATATAAAATGAATACCAAACATCCTTTTGCAGCCCAAAGTCTATCCACATCGTCACACGACCATGACTATCATCACACGTCATCGATAGCGGCAATGAAAGCATCGATGGCAGCGAAGAACACGGCGTAAACTTTTTTATATTGAAATACATGTCTTCAAGCCTATCGCCATCGTCACACACCCATCACTAACAGCGTACAACATAGATAGCAGCAAAGAAAGGATCGGTGGCATCAAAGAGCACGACGAAGGATCTTTTTTATATTATACTATCTTATTAAAAGGGCAGTCCCGCTAGGCATACAATTTTACTTGCAAAATACATGACTAGCCATAAGCTTTTAATATTAAAAAAATAACTCGCATATCACTCACAGTCACCCACTAACGTATCACTAGTACAAAATCACCCACTCATGTTTGTAAAGCTCAAACAGACAAAGAAACAAATAAAGAGGACACCCCCACCATGGCTGCAACCGAAATAGGTCGCCTCGCCAAGGTGCGGACCATCTCATCCTTACTGAACCCACTAAGAGCCATAACAACCTTTTACAATCGATACCACCATCAACTTTATCTCATAAGTAGAGTTTTTAGGCACATAGCACAACATTAATCTGTGCCCCAAACAAAATGACACAACACCCGCCATAGGTGCAACTACATTCGAGGTGTGGCTGCCTCGCCAAGACACGGACTACACGCACTACTTAGCTCTTATTTTTACACAACTTAAGCATCGCTCATACTATAGATAGCGGCAACAAAAATACACAACTGCCAACCTATCATCATCGTCCCACCCATCACTAACGTCGCACGGAATGGGTAGCGGCAACGAAAGGGCCGATGGCATCAAAGAACATAGTGAAGGACTTTTTTTTATATTAAATAACTTATCAAAAGGAGTAATCCTGCTATTGAAATACACGACCCCCATGGCTACAAAGTTAGAAACTTACCCCGCCAGACTATGGATGATCTCAAGTTATGGCTTTATAATAAGCCTTTATGCTTATGCATCCGTGCTATGGCTTAACTGACTTTGGACTTATGTTTCATAAGCTTACTTTTCAGAGCTTATTTTTATAATAACAATAAGTCGTAAGTGAGTTATATAAGCAAAAACAAACACTCCATACTTTATCAATAGCATGACTGCCCTTTAATAATAAGTTACATAATTTGTTACAAACACCACAAATCACAAACAACCGAAACCATAAACCCTAACCCTAGTAACCTTAATTAACACAATTGAACAACACAAACTTCAATCACAATAAGACCAACCTTTGTGACACATATAAACCTCACTGATCACAAAAAAACTTGAATCGAAATAAAAAACCTTCTAACCCCAAAAATAAAGAATACCATTGAACAACCAAACCCTAGCAATCGTAACAACCCCATCACAAAACCTCCATATGTAATCCATAGCAGAAAACATAAATCCGCATCACAAAACCACACCAAAAAACCATTGTATAAAACTGACAACTTAGAGAGAGAGAGGGAGAGATCTAGCAAACGATAGTTTCTATGTTTAAGAGAGAGATACAAACATGAGAGGGGAATGGGTGAGAGTGATACATGTGTGGGTGAGTGATACGTGTGTGGGTGAGAGTGATATGTGAGTGACTTTTTTAATATAAAAAAGCTCTCAAGAGTCATGTTTTTACAAGCAAAACTGCCCTTTAATAAGATAGTATAATATATTTAATAGATGATAAAGACGTATATGACCAACAATACACACACCTATCATATTAGCATCTTCACACTAGCATAGCTGATGCGTATTTTATTTTAAACTATATTTTATTCAAGTTTTAAATTTATAAAACTCGATTCACCTGACAAACGCACTAACGGGCAGAGAACCCGATCGTGAGTAGTGTAGAGATGGTAAATCCGAGGTCGTCCCAAGAGCTAAGTGTTATTAGTTTTAATTTGAAAGTGTCACGTTTTGAGAATGGTTTGAAGTTGATTTATGAAAATAACAGGAAAGTAAATTCTGAAAAGTAAAAGTCATAGAAGTAATCAGGGAGAGAAGCGTGCTAGCCTAGTTATTTCATTACTACCGTTATAACTATGTTTTCCTGTGCAATGTTACGTCATGGTTTCATTGGTGGTTTCTAAAGTCGACAGACCTGAATAGATATCTTTAGTCTGTCCTATAATTCCTGCGATCCTGAATCCCCTAAAAGTCACGAAGGTAGGGCAACCAAGTCATAGTGATTAATCCCAACTATCTCAAGAACTAGTCTAATAACCTATGCAGATTATTAACCCTCTCTGAAAGAGTTTTTGTGCTTTTTAAGTATATTAGGTGATAGAGGCGGTAACAGGGTTAGTTCCTACACTAGGTTTAGGATGATCACCCAACCCTAGTACCATGTTAATCCCATGTTCAAGTGGTAATCTAATAGCAGGATTAACATGATCTAAACCACCCACAATACTACCAAAACCCAGGGTTACACGATAGTCAAAGGATATCCAACAAAACCATAATCTAACAGGAAACAAACATTACAACGATAGTAAATTCATGACTAGGCCAACACTTAAAGTGCTTAGCCGCTCATAGCAATAACACAGTAAGAATTAATAAAGGTAAACTTGGATTGAAAACTCATAATTCTGACATATGCGGTTTATGAACAATTAAAAACAAAAGTAAGTTAAGTGTGATCTACCTTGGACTTCTAGTGGAATTCTTTGAGGTTTAGAAGCCTTGGTCGCTTCTTAGAGTTGTGGTGGAATGGTTGATGATAAAGTGGCTGAATGAGGCCTTTATTTATAGATTTCAAATATGTTATGGTGTAACCTTCTAGGGGTTTACGCCGTAAACTAATGACGTGTACTTTCCATCTTGCAGGCTTAAAAGATGTTACAACGTAATCAAGTGTATACGTTACGCCGTAATGCTGACTAGGATGACTCAGCCTTCATAATAATAATGTTACGGCCTAAACCTTGTGTGTGGTTACGCTGTAATCTTGCTGGGTGACGTGTCTTGCCTTGAATATATTATGGCGTAACACTATCGTAGGGGTTACGTCGTAAAGTCTCATAAGAATTCGCGTTTTCTTCATGTTTATGTCCTTTTCCCGTATTTCTTGTCACATACTTGCATTTTATCTGAAAACAATGAAATAACCGTAAAAGTATCGAATTCAAGTATTTATTAGACAATTGAAAGTATTTTTAAGGGAAAATTGACACTAAAAAGTATCAAATATTTGATGTTATCAAATATCCCCCCACTTGACATCTGCTTGCCCTCAAGTAGACCTGTTAGAATAGTTTATAAAAAGATTTCTCTGATTTAACTCAAAAAATGAATCTATAAAAGAGTTATGCTAGAAACATCAAAGCCGAACACCTCACGAAAAGGGGATCAAAAATCACTCAACTCTCAACTAGTCCAAGTGTTCATTTTCGGGGTGATCGCTCAACTGCACAGTCATAGCATGTATTCTATCATAAGCTTGGGAAGTACACAAATCTGCACCAGTTAGAGTTAGGGTCTAAACAATTTTTAAAGGCAGCATGGGTGACATAACACAGGTTTATTGGGTGATATAAGGGTTAGGATAGACATGGGATATACATTTAATTGGTGTTAAGATAAAAACACAAAACAAATAGTCATATATAATCTAAGGTATCCATAACTGGCTACTGTCCATCCATAGTTCAAGTCTTCAAGTGCGAAAATCTGATCATATCATCAATATGGGTTAGCTAATAATGAGATCTTGCTGAGCGTGCTAACCTATTCTTCACTAGGTGGCTTATAGTTGCACCACCTTTATACTATAGATGGCTTATAGTTGCACCATCCCCAAAATCACTAGGTGGCTTATAGTTGCACCACCTTTTTACTTAGTTGGTTTTGTACACGTAACCAACATTAAGAGTTATATCACTAGGTGGCTTATAGTTGCACCACCTTTTCTTTTTTCTTTTTTTAATAATACTCCTGTATATAACATATCGCATATCCCCCTACTTGAGATAAACAGTATCGAAAGTGATAATACCAGGGGGTCTTCCATGATTAAAATAATATGTCTTCAACGAAAGTGCCAATCTTCGAACCATTTTCCTGAACCATGGACTTAGGTAGCCAAAAATTTCAACACCAGGATAAATATAGACTGCAAGGTTGGCTAAGGCGAAATGGTGTAACGAAACATATAACAATGGGTGAAAACATAGATTGGCTTAACAAGGGTGATCTAGGGGTATCTTGCACTAATGATGAGTGCAACAAAAGGGTTTTTAACACGGGAGGTCAACAAGTCAGTGTAAAAAGTCGATAAACACACACATAATCGCTATTTGGGTGAATTCCTAAATGTTGCCTTCTCGAACCATCTATTTCTGCTAATCAACTAGGTCTCGAAATGATGTACAAGCCAAGTTCTAAAGTCTACAATACTACCAACACACTTAATAGTTTGGTGGATTTTTTTATAATGAGATGGAAACCAAACATTAGGTTTAAACCTCACCACGTAATAATAAAGGGTAATGTGCATTCGGCAAATATTCATTCTAGTTCAATAAGAAAAATATGTCAAAAAAATTAAAATTGGCACCATTTTTCAAAGAAAACTAGGAAATCGAAGGCAAGAATAGATCAAGTGATAATTCTATTCCCGTCCCCTCACTTGTTTTGTATAATGTCCCTATTGTACATTAAGAAAATGAAATAAACAGGAAGAGTAAATTTAGAACAATAAACTCCCTTGATCATTGCTTCTGATCATACAAAATATAATAAGCCGGTGGAGTAAATCTCCATCTTAAGAAAGCTCATTTTCCCTTGTGCTCACTAAAATAAACTAATAGCATAAAATCGCTCAATGATAAATATACAAGAAATACAAACCTAACTTACTTTTGTAGGAATCACGGTTGTATTTAGCATATGCAACAAGCCTTTTAAACCACTTGGTGGCCCTAAGTGGACGAGTAAAGTCTCGTGAGAGTTTCCAGAGAACATACCCATAAAGTTCATTTAGATATACAAGGTTTAGCAATGCGTTAAAACTTTATTTTAAGGTTTTTCAGAAAGAGGTTACGGCGTAACTCCTATGGTTCTGCCGTAATCATGTGGTATTTTTAAAATTTTTGTTTATAAGTTTACGGCGTAACCATAAGAAAGGTTATGTCATAATTAGGGATGACAAAAGCACCCGAAACCGATGGGGAAAACCGAAACCCGAACCGGTTGGGTCGGGTTCGGGGCGGGTTGGCGGGTTCAGATGCGGGTACGGGTATTGATAAAAGAATTTAGCCAGGTACGGGGTTCGGTGACGGGTTTTGATAATACCCGCCCCGATTACCCGTATTCGTTTACCCGAATTTGTACCCGCTTTATTGTTATTATAATTAATTAAAGTATATATATTATTACATATAATTTCTTCCATTGTATTTTTTATATAACTATTTCTATTATTTAACACATTTGAATGTTACATAAATTATTCGAAAGCGCTAAATCGTCTAATACGGTATTTGTTTTCTTTAACTTTTAAAAAATTTGAATATATAAGGGTGTTTTGCTTTATTTTTCGATGAATTTTAGTGTGACTTAATCTTGATACCCGTTATTTTTCTATAAAAATATTCAATTGGGAATACCCGATACCCGCGGAGAAACCTGAAAAACCAATAGATAATATTAACCGGGTACCCAACGGGTAATGGGGCGGGTACGGATGTGGATATTATAAACGGGTGCGGGTGCGGGTGCGGGTACGGGTATACTAAAACCCACCTTGAACCCGACCCGTTGCCATCCTTAGTCGTAATTGAATAGGTTACGCCGTAACCATGTATGTTACGACGTAACTGCTGCTAGCAATGCATTAAAACTTTATTTTAAGGTTTTTCAAAAAGTGGTTACGGCGTAACTCCTATGGTTATGCCGTAATCATGTGGTATTTTTAAAAATTTTGTTTATAAGTTTACGGTGTAACCATAAGAAGGGTTATGTCGTAATTGAATAGGTTACACCATAACCATGTATGTTACGCCGTAACTGCTACTAAATCAGCAAAGCTACCACACAATTACGGGTCGAGCCAGTCTCGAAAATTGCCTTCTAGCTGCTAGAACCTGCAAAACAAAGCAAAACATGCAAACCAAATAATATGCGGAAAATGAAATTCATTGATAAAAAGACGGGTTGTCTCCCGACAAGCACTTTTATTTATTAACGAGTCTTTAAGTTAGACTCATTCCCATTTTACGTTGCATGTCCTCTCTTAATCCAATCAATAACTTCATGATCATGCTTGTATTCTTCTCCTAATTCAAGGAACCCTCGCTAGAATCCTTTTATCTTTTGGTAAGGATGATGGATTCCTCTGGACTTATCTTCGTCACTAATTTTTAAAAGGGGTCCCATTGTATTATGTTGTCTTACTGTTAACTTACCAAATCTTTCTTCGGCACGGGGCATATTAAATATGGTTTTGTCATCTTGATTTTGAACCAAATGACTCCTTTAACCCGGTCTTCTACAATCCCCACTGCTTTTTGAAAGGTTTTCCAAATAGAACTTCAGTTAACCCTTTTTCCACAAATTCATTGATGTTTTCAAGAATGATGAAATCAATTAAGAATGATGACCCCCGACGAACACATGCAAATATCTAGCAAACCCCACCATATTGTTTCCTGTGTATAAAAGTTCATATTTCATAATAGAGTTATAAGCTTTTCGAGACATAATGTTAAAAGGAGACTGTGGCTCAATGTAAAGATCAAAGTACACAAATCCTATTTTGCAAGTGATTTGAAGGTTATATGGGCTATTGAAATGGATTATATTTCCACTGCTTAAAAATTTGGGTTTAATAGGAGAATTAGTTGCTTCGTTGGTCAAGTCCCCGAGATCCAGGTTATCCCATACGTTATCCATCTTGACAAAGTCATCCAAACCGATGCTCGAGTTACTATTGGTATTACAGAACATTCCACTAGAATTATTATTAAGTCTAGCTGACCCTGGGGGTTAAAGGAACATTGTATCTTGACTTTCCAAGTCAGGTAATAAATTATTATCGTTGAGAAAACTGCCTAAATCCCTATTTATGTCATCACTTATAAGAAACTCTTCTAGGTTTCTGGGCTCATCAAACTCGTTGATTTCTGAAAAATCATTTATAACACAAATAGGTGAAATTACGGCTGGGGATTCTATTTCATTGATGTCGAAAGTAATTTGTTCAGTCCCTACTTCTAAAAAGATTTTTTTACTAAAAATATCAATCCTGGCGTGAGCAGTAGCAAGCATAGGTCTCCCTAGGATTATTGGGACTTTATCATCCTTAATTATATCAAGAATGATGAAATCGACAGGAAATATAAATTTATTAATTTTTACCAGCACATTTTCAGCTATTCCCTTCGGCGATTGCATGGATCTATCAGCCATTTCAATAACCATACTGATTGGGTTAGGATTCCCAAGTCTCAGTCGTCAAAACAAGGAAAAAGGCATAATACTGATGCTTGCTCCCAAATCAGCTAATGCATTGCTTACGGTGGTGGTGTCGATAGTGCAAGGCAGAATGAAACTTCCTGGGTCTTTTTCCTTAGGTGGAAGTTTATTTCGAAGGATAGCAGAGCATCGGGCGTTTAATTTAACCATAGATAATTCCTTAATTTTTATTTTACGACATACCAGTTTTTATAGATGTTGGGTATGTTCTGTATTTACTAATGTGGTATGGATTGGTTCCCCCTCGCTGTTTTCTTTAAGAATGCATCTTTTTACCTTTTTTGCGAAAGTCTCAACCTTTAAAGTAGGTTTTTCGCTAGCAGGTTCAAGTTTAATGGCACGTTCTTGGTTAGTGAGATTATGTGTGGAGATTAATTGAGCGAGGTGATTTACATATTCCTCAAGTCTCTTTATTGAAGAATCATGATCCTTGAAGTTTATTTTAGTATTTATCATGAATTTCTTCATCCATTCATTGAGAACATCTTGCCTCTTGCAAGATTCCTTCATATAGTGTTCAAATGTGTCCTTGAGGTTAGTTGGGTGAATGTTTGATTTAGGGTAGGATTTGTCGTAACTGATCTCACTAGTCCTTATACTTTTGATTTCTTCATGGAGGCTTTTCTTGTCTCCGTTCGTATTAATTTACGAACATCTATTCTGAGCTTATACATCTCATGGTTTAGGGATTTGAGTTTATCAGTAATAATACTGAATGGAGTTTGAGTATTTTTTTCGCTTTCTACATTGTGCCATTTATGGGAGTGATCAGCTAATTCTTGAATCGATTTCAATGCCTCCGAAGCTGTAAGCCCAGGAATAGACCATTAGAATCAACAATTCGTCGAGTCTGACCCGTTAGCCCGTTATAAAAGGTATTTACTTTTTGATGATCATTAACATCATGGAATGGGCATTTAAAAAGAAGGTTGTTATATCTTTCCTAAGTGTGACATAATGATTCTCTATCTTCCTGCTTAAAACTGCGGATTTCTCCTAATTGTTTAAGCATGATGGCAGGTGGACAAAATCTTCGGACGAAGATTTGTTTTAATTCGTCCCAGTTCTTTGCATGTTCAGGAGATGTTCTGTTGAACCATCTCTTGGCTATCCCAACTAGGGTTAGAGGAAATACTCGGGAGAGAGCGGAATCATTTGTGTTGAACAAACTAGCAATTTTGAGCACTTTCCCGACATGCTCGATTGCATTTTCAGTTGAGCTTCATGAGAAGGTAGTTTTACGTAAGTCTCTTGCTTTTCAAGAGGAGGCTCTGTTTGATCTTTCCACATATCGTGTGAAAATAATGATTCCTCCATCTCTCATGCTTAAACAATTTCGGATTATTACTATCCTAATTGTTAAGATCATATAGCTGGTGGACATAAATTCTTCAGGATGAAGTTTTGTTTTAATTCGTCCCAATTCTTTGCATTTTCAGGAGATGTATAGTGGAACCATCTTTTGGCCACCCTGAGGAGTCTGTTAAGACCTCTTAGATCTTTATTAAGAACTCAGTTGTTTAGATCTAATATCTAGGATAAAAAATAACAATGATAACAAATTATGCAGCGGAATATAATGAAGATAATTGTTATTGAACAAGGTTTTTCATTCAAACATTTCCTCTTTCCCCAAACACAATCTTGGGGCTACTCACTAATTAACTATCTAACAATTTGGTGTACAACAAACCACATCCTTTTACTTTTTCACCTCATCAGTCGATATGTATTCATATAAACTATGTCTATGATCTCTTTATATAGGGGAGAGATTCATGACTTACAAAGGAAGTAAAATTTAATATGATAAGGAAACCTATTTAAACTAAATTAATAATTTCCTAATATGATAAGGATCTATTTAAAAATAATTAAATATCACTTTACCTAATCTTAATCTTGTAAAACTTTGACCAAATATTCATTTTTTCTCTACTGTTTTTGTTAGGAATTATGATCTGCTAGATTTAGTCCTTATGTTTCATTCTTTTAAATTTTTTTGTCTATCAAATCTAGAATCATTATATTTCCCCTATTTGATGATGACAAAAACAATACAAAGTCATGTACAAACTTTTTTTCATAATGACAAAGCTTCCTCTGAAGTTAAGTTGTATTCATACCTGAATGAAACAAAACTCCTTATAAAAATGCTATAGCTGCTTCCCCTTAACTTAAGATCTTCCCCATTAAGTTAAAACTCATCCATGTCATGTCTCCAACACAGGTTCTATTAGTTGCTCTTCAATTTTATCATAATTCACTTTTTTGTCTTCATTCAATAGGGGACTCTTTGCAACTTTCGATCTTAATATACCACACATCATTATTATCAAAGACTTTTAATCAAGATTTCCACTAAACTCAAATTACCCTCATGAAGTTCAACCTTAATAATGAACTCAAGCAGTAGAATGTGTTTAACTAGTAGTATAACAATGACTAGCAGTTAGTATGACCTTCCCATCAAGTGGTTGCAAGTAGATGGTTAAACATTTTAACAATAAGCTTCCCCTGAAACCAATATGTTTACCATCTCTTGAATCTCAAACTCTGTAGGCTCTATGTAATGATCACTGATGAAGAAAACTAAGTATAATGAATTTGATGAAAAAGTAGAATATCCCAAAATTGTGTCTTATATCTTGTACTATCCACGTGACTCCAAACTCATACACAAATGAGACCAAAAAATTATAAGTAGACCGCACCTCTTTGATCCTTTTCTTCTATGAGGACACTTACTATTTGATAGCAAATGTGAGCAGTGAGCTCCATAAGAAAAATCACACACCTTTGCTAGATTCGTCAAGTCTTTGTCACATCGTTTATAAGCACGAACAAGTTACCTCCTGCTAAAAGGTATGATAAGAACATGCATCTGTGAAACTCAACTAAAACATCAAATAAGTGATAATCAATCGTCTTTGTAATCAATCTCAATTAAATCCTCAACGAGCCATAAATTTAATATAAATAACTGAAATAATTTCACTTTTGTCTGAGATCCAAACAGGTGTGTCATTCTGATATCGAGTGTAACTAGCTCAGTACCAAACTCTATTCTTTGGACACGATTTCAGATGAAACTGGCTAGTATTAACTTTTTTCTTTGGCTGATATCGGTCATAACTTCTAGTATTAACTGCTTTTCATTGGCAGTAGACAACACTTTGGCGAGCAATACTAACTATCACATGAGTACTAACCTTTAACTGGCTGTATAAATTTTTGAGACCAATACTAGCGTACTAAAATTCAAGTTGCAGTATTAACATACCATTGAGCTCGACAGTATCTAACTTTTTATTTAATACCCAAAGCTAGCAGCACTTATTTCCATTACGCCCAACAGCAGTAGTAACAAACTGCTTCTATTTTAAGCAGTACTGAATTCAAGGCGAGTAGTGGTAAATTACCTTAGCAGTACAAACATCCACGAAGCCAGCAATATTAACAAAAACGAGCAATACAAACATTTTATTGACAATATTAAGTCAACATCGATTGTTTAGATCTTTTAGATCTAAACAATTGAGGAGTTTGTTAAGACCTCTTAGATCTAATTTGATGATGACAATTGAGGAGTCTGTTAAGACCTCTTAGATCGTTATTAAGACTCAGGTTGTTTAGATCTAATATCTAGGATAAACACATATCAATATAACAAGTATGCAAGCAGAATATTATAATGAAGACAATTGTTTTTTATTATTGAACAAGGTTTTTATTTCAAAACGTTTCCTGCTTTCCCCAAACATCAATCTTGGGGCTACACCACTAAACTATCTAACTAATGGTGTACATACATACTCCTTTTTACTAATCGACTTCATCAGTTCGACTCTGCTATCTATAAAACCTATGTCTTTGATTCTTTTTATAGGGAGAATCCTTACCTTACCAATGAAGTAAATTAATTATGACAAGGAAACTATTTATAAACTAATTAATTACTTTCCTAATATGATAAGGAAACTATTTAAACTAAATTAATACTTTCCTATTATGATAGGAAAACTATTAAACTAATTAAATATTTTCCTATCTTAATCTTGTAAATTTGACCATATTTCACTAATTATCTACACTTTGTCAGTATTCTGATTGATAGATTTAGTCCTTATGTTTCATTCTTTTATTTATTTTGTATCATCAAATCTAGAATCCCAACACACCCCAACTAGGGTTAGAGGGAATACTCGTAACCCTGCACAATACAAATGCAAAACAAACATATATTTGGCAGTTTTTGTCTGTTTTTGGTCATTTAAGCTCGTTTTTAGAGGTAAAAGATATGTGTAATTAAGCACTTATCATCTCTTAAAAATTGTCCTTTGATTTTAAATGTAGCATCCTCAGGGTTGCTTATTCTTCTGCGAGTGTTGTTAAGATTGTGAGAAAGATATTGTTCTAGTGTGAGGGTTTCGATGTCTATTTCTCCAACATCTTCAGATTCTGATTCGGATGACTCAGATTCATAAAAAGAATAGATGTTGTGAATTGGATCAGGCGAAGTGTCTCTTCTGGCTCTAAACTGTCTTTCGGGATTGGCAAACAGAGTAGCCATCCTGGAGTTATTGCTTCTAGTTCTCATAAGGAAAAGAATATTAAAACTAAAATGTTAGAGAGAGAATGGAAATAATTATAAGAAATAAAGTTAATACTAATTTTTAGCTCCCCAGTAGCGGCGCCAAAAACTTGATGCGTATTTTATTTTAAAATATATTTTATTCAAGTTTTAAATTTATAAAACTCGAATCACCTGACAGATGCACTAACGGGCAGAGAACCCGATCGTGAGTAGTGTAGAGATGGTAAATCCGAGGTCGTCCCAAGAGCTAAGTGTTATTAGTTTTAATTTGAAAGTGTCGCGTTTTGAGAATGGTTTGAAGTTGATTTATGAAAATAACAGGAAAGTAAATTCTGAAAAGTAAAAGTAATAGAAGTAATCAATGAGAGAAGCGTGCCTAGCCATTTCATTACTACCGTTATAACTATGTTTTTCTGTGCAATGTTACGTCATGGTTTCATTGGTGGTTTCTAAAGTCGACAGACCTGAATAGATATCTTTAGTCTGTCCTATAATTCCTGCGATCCTGAATCCCCCGAAAGTCACGAAGGTAGGGCAACCAAGTCATAGTGATTAATCCTAACTATCTCAAGAATTAGTCTAATAACCTATGCAGATTATTAACCCTCTCTGAAAGAGTTCCTGTGCTTTTTAAGTATATTAGGTGATAGAGGCGGTAACAGGGTTAGTTCATACACTAGGTTTAGGATGATCACCCAAACCTAGTACCATGCTAATCCCATGTTCAAGTGGTAATCTAATAACAGGATTAACATGATCTAAACCACCCACAATACTACCAAAACCTAGGGTTACACGATAGTCAAAGGATATCCAACAAAACCATAATCTAACATGAAACAAACATTACAACGATAGTAAATTCATGACTAGGCCAACACTTGAAGTGCTTAGCCGCTCATAGCAACAACACATCAAGAATTAATAAAGGTAATCTTGGATTAAAAACTCATAATTCTGACAGATGCGGTTTATGAACGATTAAATACAAAAGTATGTTAAGTGTGATCTCCCTTGGACTTCTAGTGGAATTCTTTGAGGTTTAGAAGCCTTGGTCGCTTCTTAGAGTTGTGGTGGAATGGTTGATGATAAAGTGGCTGAATGAGGCCTCTATTTATAGATTTCGAATATATTACGGCGTAACCTTCTAGGGGTTTACGCCGTAAACTGCTGACGTATACTTACCATCTTGCAGGCTTAAAAGATGTTACGGCGTAATCAAGTGTATACGTTACGCCGTAATGCTGACTAGGATGACTCAGCCTTTCATAATAATAATGTTACGGCGTAAACCTTGCGTGTGGTTACGCCGTAATCCTGCTGGGTGACGTGTCTTGCCTTGAATATATTACGGCGTAACACTGTCGTAGGAGTTACGCTGTAAAGTCTCGTAAGAATCCATGTTTTCTTCATTTTACGTCCTTTTCCGTGTTTCTTGTCACATACTTGCATTTTACCTGAAAACAATGAAATAACCGTAAAAGTATCGAATTCAAGTATTTATAAGACAATTGCAAGTATGTTTAGGGGAAAATTAACACTAAAAAGTATCAAATATTTGATGTTATCAATAGCATTACCAAAACTATATTTTTCTAGACCTACATCATTACGAAGTATTACAGAAATATTGTAAAACGAATCCTTCTTGTTTTTACTACCTAAACATAATAAGTGCCTAATCCAGAATCCATTGTTGTGCGATACTATTACAAAGCATATAAACATCCAAATATTGGAAAAGTTTCATGCTAATATTTAAGACACAAAATCATTGCAAATATTTAACACACAAAATAAAGATCCATTAATATCATGTAAATAGTTTGGGGACTAAACTTGAGAGTTTTGAGAACATGGAACGAAATGCGATAATTTGGAAGTTTTGAAGGCCTAACAGTGTCATTTATTCAAAAAAAGTTAAGGTGTATTACAATCACTTTAGGGGTACCAATATCTCATCCCTTGCTATAATCGAGTAAAGTTAAAATCAATATTATCGAGCCACTAATTATTAACCTTAATTAACTTTTTCATACTAGTAATTAAGTCGAATCGAGCTAAGTGTCATTCATCAACCAGCTTGGACTTAAAATAAAAACACTAGTACAAGTTGGAGTCACCTTTCAAGCATCGGGCATGTTTGGTACAAAGAAATAAGCCAAAAGAAAAGGAAATTAATGAAATTCCTTTGTTTGGTACACCAAGGAAATAAAAGGACGGAGAATTTTGAATTCGCGAGATAATATTTTACATGCAATAAAATTCCACTCCTTTTGATACGGAAAAGAAATTTTGGACGGAGAGTTCATATTTTATCTAATTTTTACACAATAGTATTAAAGCTAGAGTCACATGTTCCTCACATGTGATTGAATTACATAAGGATGTCTAGAACCCTAGCCCCATCTCCTCCTTATTGGCAATTTCTAACAATTAAGAAAAGCCATCCTTGGTTGTCCCATTCCAAAAGTCTTTTTTATCTTTCACATGAACCTTTATTCGTTCCTAATCGTTAGATCTGGTTAATATTTTCGGTTTCGATTCACGAATCTTGCATATAGTTGTTTATAGATCCAGACTAAGGAGGTGTTTGTTTTTTCAGAAATGCCACTTAACAACATCTTAATCTGACTCACTCAGACGCGGTCAGACATTTGGGTCATTAAGACTGTTTGTTTTTTTCAAGTCATTCGGAGGCAGTAAGAGGCAAGCAGTGTTAAGAGCGTTTGTTTTCTTCTGATCATTAAGAGACAGTAAGAGGCACAAACCTCTTACTGAACTAGACGTGGAGGGGGTGTCTTAACACCTTTTAATGTCATTTTTTCTTACTTTTTTGTTTTTATTTTTTTTACTTTGTTATGATTTTTTTGGTGTTTTTTTTTATTTCTTGATTTTTTTTTCTTATTTCACCTTTGTCTTTTGTATTAAAAGTATTAAATAGAATAATTGCATATGTTTTGTCAGATAAAGAGTGTATAAAATGATATGTGTCAACTCATATTTTGTTCAAATTGAAGGATACAGTTTCAGACTCATACATCTCAATTCTAACGCAACTCATTTAGTTAATCGTTTTAAAAAGTTCAATTCAAACTTTAAATTGATTATATTATAAAAATTGTTTTATTTTATTTAATGAAGTTTATTTCCTGTGCGAATGCAATCGTTTTATATTTAAATTGTAAACTTATAGTTTAACACATCTAGACATATTTACCAAAATAAACAGTTTTATTTCATTCAGATTCAAATTTCTCAATCACTTATTCAGATTAAGATGGAAATTAGATTCAGACTTTTCTATCAAATATTCAGATTTAGATGTGCGAATCAGATTCAGATTCAGAGCCTCTTAATAAACAAACAGCACTTAAGACTATTTTTGTTTAGAGTCAAACTCACGGATCTTGCATATTGATTTGCTAATGGAGGTGTGACTCCTCTTTATTTAATTGGTAATTAGTTCGAAGTTGTTTTTTTTCTAATTTTCTCTAAAAATTGTTTTTAGTTTTTTTTTCTTCATAAAAAAATAATATAAAAATAATTTATTGCTCATTTCTCTAGTAAAGTCTTTTGTTACCAAACGGTGAAATTTATGAAAAATTATTTACTCATTTTTATTTTCTAAATTTTTAATCTTTGCTTTATTTCATGTCTTTAAGGGCCCGTTTGGTACATAGTTTTAAGTGGGTTTAGAATGATTGATTTATCAAATCTTTTGTTTGGTTTCTTTTTTGTTTTACTAACACACGGTATTATCTCAAAAGGTAAATCCAGGCTGCGTAGGTGGAGTTTTCCCAAATCCAACCAATGAAATTTTTTCTTATTATTTGACATTTTTTAAACTACATGTGTTACTATTATTTTTTTATTTTTTAAATTTATAATTTAAAATAATACATAATTTTTCAACCCAGCTACATATCTATAACCTATATAAAACAAGGTTTTTGAAACCTTGATCTTGAGGCAAAAGAAAGGAGAAAACGATACCTGGATAATAACCAAATAATCGACGGCTGAAAGCTATTTCCTTAAAGCAGCATTTACTTGTCATAAAAAAAACCTACAACTCTATACACCTCCATCATCCCTTCAATTAACTTCTAACCCTAAATCTTTCAATCCATAACTAACAATCCAGTTCTTGAATTTGTATTGACAATCATTTATTTCTTAATTAACCTAACAACATCGAAACAATAATCTAATCTTTAAATTGTATTTTTTAGTTGATTGTTCAAAACATGGTCTTGTTAATCTACACATCGGTAAGATCTAATTCAAGAATCAATCTTGGAGGCCAATTACATGGGTTTATGGTGACTTTTGTTCATCGACATCAATTTTGCAGGTATCGAAAATTATTAGATCTTTTGTAATATATAAATCTTGCATTAATGTTATGTCCTAATTTTAAATATGATATTTAGTATGCTGATTATAAAAAAATTATTCGATATTTAGTATGCTGATTAAACATCAAATGAATTTCATTTTCTATGTTATAAAAAACATTAGGATATGAATTAGAATTGCTTCTCGTCTTTTTAATTCTAATCGATTTGTAAATATTTGATGGTTGAATCATATGTCTAGACAATTATATTTTGATAATAGGTGTTTGATGAAGGTGTTCATCAAGTGTTTAATGAAATGACTATGAAAAGAATAGAAAAGGTTTTGTGAACATTTTATGTTTCAGTTTTGTAAAGAGTGTTAGTATCATCTGATTACTTATTCTTGAATATTGTTATGCAGGCTTTATTGTATCTTTATGATTCTTTTTTTGGATATCCTTAAATCAACCATAACGCGAAGGGTAAATCAATTTAGTATGCTAGGTTTTACGAATAAGGTTTGTTCTTTTAAATGTATGCAAATGATGCAGTTAAAGCATGTATCAGCCATAAGACATTACTCATCTGAAACTGAAGAGGTGATACGAGTTTTGCTCTTTACACACTTTGTTAGCTTAAGTTTGAAATACTTTTTATAAACAACTACTATAGATAATATTGGAATATTGGTCAACCTAAAACTTAAGTGCATGTTATGAACAAGATTAATTTTGTTAATTAGCGTAATTTGGTACAAATGATAAACAGTTCTAAGAATTAGGATGATCATTGTTCAGTTTTATACAAAAGTTGAAGATATTAAAATTACAAGCACATAAAGTAAATGTGGACTAACAATCGTATGGGGAGTTGGGGACATATTAACCGATCCTTATATTTTAGCCTATTTTAACTCTAACATGTTTTATGATGTTTACTAACCCGCTTATTCATTTAAAGGAGGAAGTTGACCACAGAGGAAGAACACTATGGCAATATACCACTAATTTGATACATCAATAGGTGAAGGTATTAATGAGACGAATGCTAGAAAAAGATTATGAAGTGAACATATCAGTTGCTACCAACGACATTGCTATATCTCACAGTCGTGACATCGTGATAAATCATATAGGAGAAGTTGGAATTTAGTTTAATAAGAGAACAGATGCAGAGATTAAAAAATGCCTAAAGTTCTTGCAATGGAAGAGAGTTTCGGGATTGATCTTTAAATAAACATATCAGTTTCCATTTTAACAGCATTCTAAAAAGGTTAGCGATTTCTCTGTATATCATTCTAAAATTTGAAACATTACCGTTACCAAAAAGGTTAATGATTGCTCCATTTATCATTCTAAAAGTTTGAGGACCAGCCACATTTTCTTCTGTAATTGCTAAGAGACTAATACCCCGTTGAGACATTATAAACTCTCGATTGGTTCTGAAGATGTAATTAATAAATGAAAATATAAAACATATGTACAAGTTAGGAGACATTGTAACACAAAATGCAAAAAAATACCATTTATTAAAAGATTGGCCATTTATGTTAATGTGTTTCTTTTGTGTAGGATGAGAAACCTGGTAATTTCTAACTATAATGAGTTTTAGTTGGTGTATTTATTTTACAATATGTATGATGTATATTGTTTCATCTTCTGATTTTGATCGGAGCATGTAAATAAGGAATATATTAGGATTATTTAGCTGATTTAGATAAATATTGTTCCAGTATTTGGGTATCCACATGTGCTTGTGATAAACTAATGCAATATTTTGCTCCAGCTCGTCTAAGGTTGAACGGGTATAACTACAAACTTTTAGTATTACACTGACACACAGGGTCTTATATGTATGCAATGTACATGTGTGAGCGTGTGTATGTTTGTATCTGTTAGTGCAAATATTAGGATATTTAATATATACGATCTCTTTATGTTTTGGTGATGACAAACATGTAACTTGTAATACATAACGTAAAGTACGCAAGTTACTCGTAATCACAAATCATCAATGCATACATGCATCAACAATACTCGATGTCTCAAGTCTGTATCAACACCGACATTTGTTTGCACTCAACGTAAATCACATAAGGTATGTACAAACAAATTAAACTTGTAGGATGATCAAAGAAAAATATTTTTTTCTTAACAATTACATTTCTATAAAAGT